>JALLKC010000150.1:0-32504 GCA_024034495.1 Camelina laxa | reverse complement strand
TGCCTCATGGTTTTTACAGGTTATTTAGCCATTTGGAGTGCTTTTTGAGTCTTTTGATTGTCTATGGAGGTTTGTTTTTTAGTCATTACATTTTATTTAGGAGCCCGACGGGGAGCAATCAAGGTTTGGAATAAAGTTTACCGCCAAATCAAGGTGGAATAGGGCGAGAGACGAGCATCGATCGACACCACACAAAAGGGCATCGATCGACACTCATGTCTACCCGACGAGAGAAAAGAAATTGGAAGTTTTACAAATTTGCCCAAAGTCTTCTATAGATTTGCAACATAAGCTCTGGACGTATTTAGGGTGTATATATATATTGGTTTTTGGATTTTAGAATTAGGGAGAGTTATCATCTAGCAGCTTGAGAGAAAGACTATTGAAAGCTTTTGGGAGAGATAGATCTGAATTCTTTGTAGAGAGAGAGATTCTTGAACTCCCTCTTTTACTTTTGATATCTATTCATGTTATTCAGAATTATGATTTGTGCTTTAATTTTAACATGTCTGAGTAATTTGCTTGTTAGGTTTAGGGTTTTTCATAGGGTCTTTATGATTTATTAGATCTGAAATTTTTAAGGTTCTTATTCTTTTATGATCTTCACCTTGGTTGTTCCTCACAATAGTTCTTGATTGATCACCTAGAATTGTTATCTTAGGGAAATAAACTAATATGAGAATAAGTTGTTTTCCTGATTAAACATTGATGAACAGAATTGTTTCTTACAAAGAGATTTGAATTTATGATTCTGTGAACTTATCTAAACCTGCTCTTAAAGCTGATTTTCAACTTAGAATTTTTACAAAGAGATTTGGATTTTCTGGTTTTAATTCTAGATATTATTTGCAGTGAGAATTGATTTAATTTACCTAAAGTTTAGAGTTCTAGATGTGATCTTTATTTCTTGAACCTTATTTAATTTATCTGATTTAATATTTCATAATTTCCTGAGAAATTCCCTAGGCTTAACTCTTTTGATTTTCTGAATTTACAACACTTTAATTTAAATTTGCTTTGCTTTTATTTTTAATTCAATTTGTCTTGTTTAGCATAAATTACAAAACTCTATAATCTATTGTGTTTAATCTTGAGTCTCTGTGGATTCGACCCCTAAGTACTGCAGTGATCTCTTAATTTGAGAGAGTAGCTCTAGGGTTAATTTGAGGCATATCACGTCCCTCAGCAACGTTTGCATAATCACCAGCCCCAATTGAGCATGTTAGTAGAATAAAGACACACTTAGGTTGTGATCCTTTGTTCACACTCTACAAAATAGTTAGTAGAATAAAAACATGTCATATTCTAAATAATTATAAAGAAATCTGTATACTTACTTATAAATTACAATACTTACTCTTGTTGCTGAGTTTTCACCAGTCTTAGTTTCAAGTCTCTATAACATATATAAAAAGTTATTAATTCGAACATATAATATATATAGCAGTTAACCAATCAAAAAAAAAAACCTCTAGCTAACCTGGTTCTTTAGTTTGTCAATCTCATCTCGTAGCTCATGGACTGTTTGCTGGAGATGTTTTTGACTCTCTTGCATTTCAGTAAAAATCTTATGCTTCATTTGGAAACAAGATAGTTTGGTTTTGTTCATGTTTCTACCCATTGCCCTCATTCGACCAGGATTATCAGGACCTATAAAGTTGGGTAAGAGCATCTCCTGGTCCATATGCTGTACTTGATGGACTACCAGCAGACTTCATAAGTTCAGCTGCCTTTTCGTGCAAATCATAATTTACATATATTTATATGCTAATACTAACAGCAATCATAGTAAAAATAAAAACTACAAACTGATTTAAAAATAAGTTAATTTACAGATTTGAAAACAACTCACAATCTTTTCAGCAGCATAAGTATTCACTGGTGTCCCATCCTTTTTGGTACGCGACTTCACCACACATCTAATCGTGTGATTTCAGATGGGTCTGAACTATTTTGTTTCTATACCAAAGAACTGTCTTTATCAGTTGAAAGAATATTAAAACTTATGAAAAGTAGGAACATAATTTTAGTATGCTTACCACTCTTCAGTTAGTCTAGCAATTCCTTTGCGACTTGTAGTGTGAGGAATTTGTTTCTGCCTTCTTGCCTAGTAGCTATCGCTCACAACCTAACAAATTAAATGATTGTTAATATTGATATACTATCTCAGCAAAAACTTAACTGAAACTTAATACCTTAAATGCAGCACTTGTTTGAGCTTGACAAATTTACACCAATCAGCTGGTTCCACATTCTTAGGCCGCAGCTTCATCCTTTCTTGGTGATTCTCAGCTTCCCTAATAGCCTTAACCAATATTGATTTCGATGACCACCATATACAATTCATCTGATGAAGCGCTGCAATCTTTTGGTACTCCTCATCTAATTCAAACATGGCCTGCAATCAAATAAAGGAAAAAAGTAGATTAAATTTTATAAACTGAATCCAGACATTATAACTTAATTAAATATCAATGTAAATAACCTATTACCTGGACAGATTTCCAGAGAACTGTCTTCAAATCTTTAGGGACTTTTGGCCAACGGGGAATTCTGAACGGAACATGTTCTCGTATCAATGCACCCATGTATGAGGCCATCTTAATTGATCCTTTACCGATTGGATCCCCCATGAGATTGTAGTCTACTCGTATCCTATCATTTGAATTCTTGGCAATGTCTTTCATCCTTGTTGGTCCTTGCTTTCTTTTACGCTTAGGTTGAACTTCTTCAGATAATTGAAACCCACCTTCATGCTGTTCATCATCATTCAATCCTTTCTCAGCATTTAGATCATCTACCATCTGCTCATCTTCTATATGATGCTGGTCAGCTAAATGTTCTTCAGGTGGTGGGTTATTAGTACACACGTATTCTACTTTGTCATTGTCTTCCTGAGTTTTCTTATTCTTCTTTGTTTCTCTACCCTTCTTCTTAGTTCCCATGTTAATTCACCTGAAAAGACTTAAGACAATGTGTCAATAACAACCAAACAACTAAAAACAAACAATGAACAATCAGAAATATATCAGACAAGCAAGAAAGACAAGAACTAAAATACACACCAAGGTAATGCAAATAGAATTCAAACCAAACAGATTTATAAGAGAAAGAAAAGAACAACCTTTAGAAATATATAAAGTTACATATATATAATAGAATTCTCATAGCTAAACATAGGTTAAAAGAAACACAAACCAATTAGGTTCAAACATATATCCCTACTGGCTGTCTCATCTTCATCTAAATTAACTTCCATATCAACAGTTGATGGCAACGGCCCAATGTCTACAACTCCATCATCAAACTCATTACTAATGTATCTTCTTGAAGGACCTCTCATAACAACATACCAACTTGATGTCTCGTCTTCCCTTGAGTATAACACTTGCTTTGCTTGTGAAGCTAAAATATATGGATCCTTAAGAATGAGATCTGACTATGATTCAGGTTAACTAGTGTGAAACCATCATCTACCTTCACTCCATTACCCATTACTGCCCATTGACACCGGAATAGAGGAACGTAAAAATATTATAATCCAACAGTATAATATCTGTTAATATGGGTAGTATGAGACCATATCACTACTTATGAGGTGTCTTTCGCACTAGACCTACATACTGATGTAGCCTCATACAAGATCCCACTATTCCTGACTTTTCCTATCAACTGAACTAGTGTGAAACCGTTGCCCATTAACAATATATCATGTATACGACCGAGCAGAACTACGTGGACCATAAGCCAACCATTTAAGTGTTTCTTCATGTACATCTGAATCAAGCGGATCTACCAAAAAAATAAAAGGCAAATCAGACACATACAGTCAAAGACATAATATAAATGCAGAAAATTAAGATAAATAATAACTTGCCTTTTTTTTTTAGCCAATCCGCAAAATTTTATGTATGCATCTTCCATAATTGTGATGCATCAGATCTACATCTCCCCATTTGAGTCTTGAAGGTACTGAAGGTGCTGAGACGACTGCACCCGGATTCCCAATCCTTACACCGGACACATGGGAAACAATCTCACCAGAAGCCCATAATTCCGACAAGACAACCGGCGTTAACCGCTTCTTACAAAAAGTTCCACAAATACTAGCTAAAGCAAACTATTTTATACTCTGCAGCTACTAAAGTAATCATACAAACGTACTTCAGCTTCACAAGCATTTACATTTCTAGACTCTGATTACTCCTCCAACTGGCCACTATCCACCCGAACAAACCACTTAAGCATGTATTCCAAACACCACCACATCTAGTTACTGAGTCCACAACCAACCCCCTTAGCGATCGAGTAACAAAAAAGGTGGACTGGAATACTTTATTCCGTCCAGCCACGGAAAACACTTCTCCGATGAATCATCAATTCACCGTCTTAGCTTAAACCGGACACTCTTGAGCTCTAAAATTGGTTCTACAACCACAATGACCTTGCTCCATAACCTTACGGAATTCCAGCTCAAACCGAGCTTGTTGGTTCAACCAACAACATAATTCAATCCATACAAAAGATTATGTAAAAACTCAAAAAAACACAAACTAACTGTTAGAAACGCAATCCACCAATCAATACCTAGCCAGTAGTTTAATGCAGCTTTGTACCAAATTTCGTGGAGATCAAACAAGTTTTGATTTCCCATTCGAGGGCCAACACAAACTGTTTCTAGGCTTCTAGATCTGCAATTACTAGACCAGAAAGAAACATCCATAACTTCCTAATTATAACCCAAAATCAAGCTTCGTCAGCAGATATAGTTTCTAGACAGAGAGACCTTTCCATAGAATCTTAAATCATGAGCTGATTCCATCTGGTTCGACGGGAATCATCCTCGCAAAACCGGAACTCGGAAACGCACATGTTCCATACTTAGAATGAATTGCACCATTTAGCAGCAGTCACCTTTCAGGCAATTACTTGTCCAGGAAGTCACGAGCATAACTCCTTCAATTTAACTCCGAATAACAATCCGCCAATTGCTATGCACTCTTGGCTTGTTGGAGATACGCCAACAACATTATCTTTCCAAACCAATGTCGGATCCGGGGCCGACGAGCCTCCAAATTCGGCTCCTCCACACTGCCTTTATCTCCAACCTTCTTCCACTCTCTTACTCTTCTTCAGTACTATTTACTCCGGCATTGTTCTTCCACCACCAAAGAAGCTTCCCACAGCCATGGTAGGACTAACCAGATCCATCAATGGTTTGCACCATCTCCGGAACGTAACTTCTCTCCTCTCATCATGGCTCTCTCTCTCTCTTGTCTTCCCCTTTCCCTCACTTTTCTATAACAACCACATCTCACTGAAAACTGTACCACAACAACCACAAACACTCACTATAACCTAATCGGTTTGGTTTAATAAAACTTCTAAACCAACCAAAAAAACTCACGAACCACCTCCACTACAACGACACATGAACATCAATTCCACGACAAATAAGCTATCAGTTCTAGACTTTCATTATGCAGAGATTTCTAGTTTCAGTTGGTTTATTCTCCTGATTCAATATTCAACACAACAAACCACAACGACAACACAATCGAGCTAAGCATTTACCTTTCTCGGTACCACCGGTTTACTCTCCGGTGAAAACGTTACACACGACGGCACAAGCTGTACGCAACGAGGGTCCAGTCTCGATCCCCTCTTCATCACACGCCAACACGACCCATAGTTTAACTCTTTCTCTAACCCAAAACCGAACTCATCCCCTCTCTTCCTCTTACCACTATCGAGCTTCTCTCTCTCCTTCCATCTCTATGGTGGCGACGACCATCGACCAACGTGACGAGAAGAAAAATAGGCGTAGACCGTTTTTTTAATGGGAACGATAGGGTTTCCTTGGTTTAATTCGATTAAACCAAAATTTAGCTAAACCAGTTCTAGTTTAATTAATAACTCAACCAACTTAATAAACCAACTAAAATTAAACCGGCTTCACTCCAATTCCCGACATACACACAAATTTTTCCATTTATTTCGGGACACGGGCGTTATAGGTGCTCACTTGTACAAGTTTAATAATAAGAATTAACTAGATAACAACCCGCACTATGCACGGTATAAAATAATTATTAAATGTTTTTTCTATAATTTTTATCTACAAAATCTATTATATTTATCGGTAATTAAAAAATCTAAAATTTATTGTGTAGTATATATTATTAAAAAAATTGTATAATAATTATAATTTAAACCCGTGAGAATTATTAATATCAATCTTATATTATTATAGCATATGAACAAAGAGTTCTTAAAATTCATTTTAAAGATTTTATGAAAATATAATAAAAGATATAATTAAATTAGAAAGAAAATATAAGAATTTAATTCCGGAAGAACACAATGATAAATAAATGTAAATATTATTAAAAGATGTTGACAAATAAAGGAAATAGTGTACATAGCTCTGTAATGCTGACACCTCAGCTTTTTTGCCAAATGTTCCTCTATTAATATAGAGGATAATCATACAGATTTAAAAAAAAAAAAAAGGTATGACAAGTGAAATAGATTAACAGAAACTTACTCGACATAAGGATCAACAACAGCCACGTTTTGTATAACAGCAAGGCGGGCAATTTTCGTCTCCATTTCAGTAAGAGTAATTGAAGTGCTTGCAGATATTGGGCGACCCTCTAGTATAGAACTATTCTCATATTCAGTGTTTCTATCTAGTTTTTCCTCTACATTTGTAGTCTTCTTCAGAAATTCACTACAAAAGTGAATGCATTCTTCAACGAGATATGACTCGGCCATACACCCCTCAGGTCTTGCCGGATTTCTTACAAAATCTTTAAGAACCATCATATACCTGAAAAGTGTAAAAGTAGATTAGCAACAAGACATTGATTACCCCAAGACAGCTCAATACAGAAAAGATAAACAATTACCAAAAGAAAGACAAGTTATACCTTTCAAATGGGTACATCCATCTAAAATGGACTGGTCCACCTAGCCGTGCTTCTCTTCCTAGATGTACTGTCAAATGCACCATTATATCAAAGAAATTTGGAGAAAAAATCTTTCAAACATGCAGAGCGTTTCAACGATCTCAGCTTCCATTACCAAAAGCTGCTCTCTATCAATTACTCGCTGACACAGTGGTTGTAGAATTTGCATAAGCATACAATTGCTATCCTAGGACCTTTTGGTAACAAACCTCTAAGTGCAATAGGAAGTAGCTATTGCATTAAGACGTGATAATCGTGTGATTTCAGACCAGTGTTCTTACAGTCGTCTAATGATACGCCTTTCGATAAGTCTGAACAGTAGCCACTGGTCCTTTGAAGTCAAAATTCGCTACAAAAAGACTTTCTTCTCTGTCTTCGACAATGACCAAGGAGCTGCTGGAAGGTATGTTCTTTTTCCTTGTGTTTTAGGATGCAAATCCTTTCTAATACCCAGATATTCTAGATCCTTACGTGCCTGAAGACCATCCTTTGATTTCGCACAATGTAGTAAAGTAGATTACAATACTTGCAGCCACATTTCTCTCCACATGCATTACGTCTAAGTTATGCCTTACCGGAAGATCCTAACCAACACATAGAAGAACAAAACGAAAATTAAACAAAGTTTAATTGATAAAATATGAAACTGAAATAATCACGATAGTAAATTATTAGCATACCTCCCAATAAGGTAGATTGAAAAATATAGATCTTTTCTTCCATCTAGATAACTCATCCTCGTCTACTTCTATTCCCTCATCTTCATCCTCAGATGAATCAGTGGATAAATCCTCACTATCAGACATCATTCCAGTACAATATGTACTTTTCCTCTTACGGACAGATTTTTTTCAGATTTCCAAAGTTATTCTTGAAATTTTTCAGGTTTTGAGAAATTTCCTGGCCACTTAATATCCTTCTTTTCTCCGTGTTCAGCTTTACCATCAAACCACGACTTCTTTCCTCTGATACTATGTGTTGGTGGCAAAACCCTATCTATGACTCATGTAGACATGTTTTCGGCTGAACTTTAACCACATGCTGTTTATATTTTTCTCACATAAAAAGACAGCCCATTTGACCCTTTACTTTTCATCCTGCAAGATTCCCATAGGCCGGGAAATCACAAATCGTCCAAAGCAACATTGCCTTAAAAGTAAAAGTAGATTTGCTGAAGGCATCATATATCAATTCTCCATTGTTCCAGACATGAATTAGATCCTCTATAAGAGGTTCTAAGTATACATCAATGCTATTACCAGGTTGTTGTGGTCCAGGAATCAGTAGCGTAAGCATGATGTTTCTTTCTTCATCTGCAAAAGAAGGATACTTGTCGTTCATATGATTCCAAGTAACTGAATCTACAGTGTGTCGAAGTTTTCCATCACTGCTCTTGTTAGTGAAATGCCACCTTAAGTCCTTGGCCATTTTCTCTGATTTGAACATTCTCTTCAGCCTTGGTATAATCGGAAAGTATCTTAATACTTTATGTGGAAACACCTTTGTTTACTTCACCAGTTTGCTTGTTAGTCTTCCATCTAGAAGTCTTGCATTTAGGACACTTATCAAGCGTCTTGTACTTTTTTCTGAACAGACAACAATCATTGACGCATGCATGAATCTTCTGGTAACCATGTCAAATGATTTCAGAAATTTCTTCACCTTGTACAGTGATGTGTGTAGCACATTATCCTTTGGTAACATCTTCGACAATGTTTCTAGCAGGTCATTGAAGCTCTTATCAGACCAACCATTCTGTGGTTGATTCTGAATAGTGTTACTATAGCCGAGAGCTTACTATGGTTGACACAACTTGGATACAAGGGTGTTTTCAGCATCTGCAAGTTTAGAAAGAAAATCATCTTCTTTCTTCTCTTCACCCTCTCCAGTATCACCTAAGTCAGCCATATTACCATGCTCGTCAGCCATAAATTCATCAGCTGCTTCATATAACCTAAAAAATCTCATCATTCCACTTGCTGAATCTGCTGTCACTGTCACCTTCAACCGCTAAATTCAATTCTTCATGATGATACCATACAGATTGTAGCTTATATGCCTCATCCATTCCCCTTATAACAAGGTGATCAACTACAACACTTTTTGAGTGACGATCTATATTACGACAGTCAATGCAAGGGCATATAATCAAATCAACGTCTCCCAAAGATGCAGCCACATCTCTTACAAAATTTGAAGCCCCTCTCACATAAGCAGGATCAGCTCTTCATTTAAGAATGAAGAAAAATAAATAAATAAATAAATCCACAAACACCTTTTGAAACTTTAACATCTATATATATAATTACATTTAATACCTGGAAAGATGCACCCAATCTTTGTCCAGCATTATATGTTCTAGCTTAATTCAAACCTTTAGTATCCTTAATATCTTTAGTATCCTTAATATCATATCATAACAGAGGTATTGAAAAAATCTTATAACAAAATAACTCCAGTATAAAACTAATTGCATATATCAATATAGACAACAATTCAAAAAGATATACCATATCAGTACACTATATCAAACACATATCAGGCATTTTTTTTAAAACAATCGCACCGAATAAAACAAAACCAAAAAAACACTACACCAATAGTTATTTTCAGCAACACTTTGTACAAAAGACCATTCAGACACAAACTATCATAAATAAACCACAATAACAAGACAAACACATTCACAGTAATGTTATAAATGAATCAGAAATCAAACACACAACATAACAAGGTAAGACATTGTATCAACCTGTTGTATGATTTCAGCAAAATAGTAGATTTGCTTCAGCTATCCAATATTGAAATCAGCAAGACTTGCAAAAAAAGAATATTTGAATTACTATATGATGAATAAATTAGGTTGCACTCATCAACACTTGCAAAACATAAGTATAGAAAGCCTTTCATAAACTAAACTCAGATTTTGTTTAAGCCTTTCACATACTACGTTTAAACAAAATCGCAAAGCCCTTCTAATGAACAAATCAACATTACACAGATTGATCAAATGTCTTGCATGTCCAAATCAACTGTCAATTTATCCAATTTCTTGTCGGAATCGTAACAAATAAACATATTTGAGCTTCAATCGAAACATATGGATGCAAATTAGAAAAGAGGAAAACTATGAAATCTTAATTGAATCGTTGTTTACAATCAAAGAGAAGAACCCATAGTAAAAGAAAGAAAGAAAGAGTAAGAGGAAGCAAAACATGCCTTCGATTCAAGCTTAAATCCGAGATATGCGAAATTAGGGTCGGCGGCTAAAAGCTTGGTTGTCGCCGGTACTTTTAAGGGTGTTTCCCGGCGAGTTCAATTCGTGATTGGTGAAGCAATTTGAGGGTCTGAGAGAGCGATTTGAGGGTCTGAGAGAGCGATTTGTGGGTTTGATTTGGTGGGTCTCACGAAAGCTTCGAGAGTGTTGAGACTTAGGTTTTGTCGTGAAAGTGATTTTCCTTTGGGAAAAAAGAGTAAAGTGTAAAGTTTGTGAAATATGGGCTAAGTGTTTGGCGGACTAAGTGACTTTAGTTTCCCGCTTAGTAAAATTTTTTTCACAAACGCTATGCTATAATAACACGATTACTAAGTCATCTACGATAGCATTGCAGTAAATCTAATTAATGTAATGCTATCAATGCAAATATTTCTTGTAGTGATATCTAATTATTATTCAGTTAATTGTTTTTTTAAATATAGTGGCATGTTAATGTAATTAAGTAGAAAATTTAAGGGTTTTTGGCTAAATGTGTCTCGAGCTCTCTGGCGGCGACACATCAGCTTTTTCAAGAGAGTGATTCTCTATTTAGGGCCTAACTGGTTCAAACGCTGCTGTTGCGGTTGCGGTTGCGGAGATTGCGGAAAGCGGACGATTGCGGTTTCAAGCGTTATTAAACGTTTAGAACGATTGGTTTAGCGGTTTAAAATTGGTGCATTTGCGGGAGGTTTACGACTGGTTGACCAGCTAGTGCAATAGCGGTTGGAACATAATAAATGTGATATATAATATATAAATGTTTTAAAAACCCAAAATTTTTATTAAACTTAATTTATAATTAAAATTTATTAAAAAAGACTAAAATAATTATTCAAAAACAAATAAATTTCATATTGAAATACTTATTCCTTTATGCATTTGGCTTTTCACCAAAAATTTAATCAAGTAATTTGATAAATGACAAAACATATGCTTTAGATCATAGATCTTTTCTCTTTTCTCTTAGATTGCGGGTCAGTAGTTGCATAGGTAGGAATAGTCAAGTGAAAGTTGAGAAGAGTCACTGGTGATTTATTTTAATACTTTTTCACAAATAATCTTATTTTCTTATATTTCTGATGAAATACTATATTTATTTAGATTTTTTTGAACTTATGTGTGATCTGCCATTAAATTTACATCAAAGTTTCTGGATTATTGTTAATTGGAATATTATTGTCTTCTAATTGTTTATTTTCTAATCTCTGCAATCGTATCCGTATTTCATTTTCTTCCATCTTTAATGAGTAAAATGGTTAGATAGAAGATATAACAAAAAAAAAATCATTATCATTGATTTCTTTTAAGTTTTTTACAAAAAAAAAAAAAAAAATTCAAACCGCAATCGCCCGCAAGAAGCAGCTTTTGGAATTTAGTGGCTTGGAGCGATTGGGAGCGATAGGAACGATTGGAAGCGTTTTGTGTGATTGGTTCTAATCGCTAGCAACCGCTACCAGCCGCAAACGCAGCGTTTGCGGGAGGTAACGGGAGAACCAGTCAACACCTAATATATAGGGATACTTTTAAATTTATGTGGGATGAAAATTTTTTAAGTATGTTTAATTTGGTACATCAATTTGAAACAGATGTTACGTAAAAGCAATACAAATCATTAAAAAAAAATAGTTACATTGATGTATACAAAACTATAGAATGAAAGAAACGAAGTTATATGATGCTTCTTGTCGATAAGTCTTAGTGGCTACCATAATCAATCTGCGAATTTTGTTTTTTTTTTTTTTTTGCTACCAACTTCTTGAGTTCAAGTCTAAAGTATCCGGAAAAAGGTGAAATCGTATAAAGAAATAAAAACATTAGTTAGCAATGGAAAATATCGGTATAGTTCACCTGCCAAAATGCCTCGTGGAGTTGATGGTTGGTCGTTGGAGAAGGAAGTTACTAACCATGTCACTGTCAAATATAGTGGTCGGCCCTATATATGTATACTAGTAACGATGCCGTGTTAAAACGACGAGTGACTTTACGCGACGGCTAGCTAGACGGTAAAAACTAAAAACGTCGGACATAATCAGCTGAGTACATATATCAATACCAAACATGAGATTCACGTGGTGGATGTATGGATTGTTTGTTGGGATACAATCCAAGTCTCATATCTGAAGTTTAAAGGGATTATCATTAATATATAAAGGGTTAGAGTCAATCTACTAATTGCCAATTGGTTTTTAGTTAGAAGCTCAAGATAAGCCCAAATTTACATGGTATCAGAGCCCAAGAGTGGACCTAAAAAAAAAAGTGGATACGGATATGCCTCTTGTTAACCCGAGTAATGGGGGCCCAAGAAGGGGTTTATTATCGGTCCAAGTGGGATCGGTTTGAGAAGGAGTTATCATCTCGAGAAGGCGTGTTAATATCCGACATGTGGTCCTTGGTTTGAAGAGGAGATTGTTGGAATACAATCAAAGTCCCACATCTGAAGTTTAAAGGGATTATCATTAATATATAAAGGGTTTATAGTCAATCTACTAATTGCCAATTAGTTTTTAGTTAGAAACTCAAGATAAGCCCAATTTAACATCGTTTACTTTATAATAGTTTCAAACTCAAATTTATTTGATAACGCATATATTAGCATGCACTTTTATATTATTTTGATTTTTTTATATGTGAAAATATAATATATTATTCGAGATGGTGGCTTTTAAAATCATTTATTCTGATAAAAATATATTTTATAGCTAGGATTACTTTTCATGTTCTATAAACTGGATAAATTGCAGGTCAATCGGGTTGATATGCATGGTATTTCGGACCAAAGCAGATCAATTGTGGTTTGAATTAAGATAATAGATACTTTGTGGTTGATACCATATTTTATTTCATGTGTTTTCGAACCAAAACAAGTTTACGATAAATGAATGAGTTTATATCTATCATATATTACTATACGTGTATTTTTTTTTTTTACTCATAGTTACTTTGTATTGAATTAATGTTGGTCAATACATAATTGTTCATGAAGCCACCTTGGCTTGGTTACAGAATTAGCTTGAAAAAGAGAAGAATTACATCCCAACTCGGCTAATAAGTGAGCTGCATTGTTACACTTTCGCTTTGTGAAAACAGATCTAATTGTATGAAATTTGATATCCAAAAATGTAAATCCTGGACGATTTTGGTTAGCTGTCTGTGTCGATTTCTTCCATTTACAATGTTTATTAGGATTTCACAATCTCCTTCAAGTATTAACGAAGTGTACCCTCTTATCCAGGATTGTTGTAAAGCGACCAACATTGCTTTTGCTTCTGCCTCCAAAAGTGAAGATGCGTATGAAAGATCAGCTGCTCCCCAAGCCAAAGGCGATCCTAAATTATTACGAATTATCCAGCCACCCGTTGCTTGGTGATTAAGATTGTTGTATCCAGCATCAAAGTTACACTTCACGTGATCAAGCGGTGGTGCTTCCCATCGAGACATATGACAAACATCTTCATTCCGCAGAATCTGTCTGTTTTTATGCATTAGATCAAAGTATTGTTTTGCTTCTGATTTCGAGCTTAAGACTGTTATTGATGGAGATTCTCGTTAATTATTAAAAACACTATTGTTTCTTGCTTTCTAAATTCTCCATAATAACCAAATAGGAAGCATTGATTCTCCGGTTAAAGGTGTAGAGTTGAGGATTGAAGCTATGACATGAGAAATGTTTTCTTCTGCATCATTTGCGATATTGGCTGTGTCAATATGAGTAGTGTTTGAGTATCGCCAGACCATGATAGCAAAAGGACATGTGAATAAGGCGTGGTGATCGATTCTTCTGATTGTCGACATCTTGAGCAAATCGGATCTAAATTCATCCCTCGAGAACGTAGTCTTGTTAAGGTTGGAAGGCTTCAAAGAAATTATTCGCCAAAGGAAATGTTTAATTTCGGGATTACAGGTAGTTTCCAAATTTTGTTTCTTTAAATCCGGTGCGCCATGAGGTATACAAGACAGTGGATCATGTGTTAAAAGCCAGTAACCAGATTTGACTGTATAATCACCCGTTATGCTATAATTCCACATTAAAATATCTGGCTGGTCACCATGTGCAAGATAAATCTTTTTAACCTGTTCGATGTCTTCAGTCTTGATGCCTCTTTGGAGCTTCGAATTATCCCATGCTCTGTTCTGTCCCGACTTTGTCATAAGTGTGTGTAAAGTTTCGTTGTTCTCTCAATTTATAGCAGCAATTGGCCTTGGTGGATGAGAATCAATGACATTGTCTATACCTATTCTAATTGTTTTACCATCCCCAACATTGAAACGTGATCCTTTTTGATTAATGAAAGTCCAATAAAAAGGGAGGACCAGCTGTAAGATTGATGTTTCCTTGGTTTAGCATCTAAAACCGAAGAATCCCGATAATAGCGAGCTTTCATTATTTGCACAAACAAAGAATTTGGAAATTGTATTAAACGCCATGCCTGTTTAGCAAGAAGTGGATTGTTGAATTTTTCCAGGTCCCGGAAGCCGAGCTTTCATTATTTGCACAAACTTAGAATGTTTTTATTTTTGCCAAGCTATCCAGGGGATTCCTCTTTGCTGAGCATCTTTTTCCCACCAATAATTCATGAGAACCGAGTCTATATCAAAAGTAACACCTTTTGGAAGTTTAAAGGAAGACATAGCATAAACTGGCATGGCTAGAGCTATTGATTTAAGAATTATTTCTTTGCCTGCTGGTGAAAGTCTCTTTGCACTCCAACTAGAAGTTCTCTGTTTCACTTTGGTAATAATATAGTCAAACATTTCTTTCTTTCTTTTTTTTGCCAAACTGTTCAGGTAATCCTAGATATTTACCTCCTCCACCTTGATTTGGAATCTTCAGAATCTCTTTTAATCTGTTTTTTGTGGTACCATACACTCTCGAGCCAAATGTCATCATAGATTTTGAGGTGTTGATCTGTTGGCCTGAATAGTATTCATAAACGTTGAAAACATTTTTTAATGCCTGGCAGTTTTTTCTATTCGCTTGACAGAAGAAAAGGCAATCATCAGCGAATTGAAGATGAGTTATTCTTGGAGTATTGTCACCAACCTTTACACCCTTGATATCTCCATCCTTTACTCGTGAATGTATAAGATGGCTCAAAATATCCGAACATAGAATGAAGAGATAAGGTGAGAGGGGGTCCCCTTGGCGTATGCCTCGCTCTGGTTTAATGTAGCCATATGGTGAGCCATTGATTAGTGTAGAGTAGCTTACTGATTCAATTGTGGCCATGATCCAATCAACCCACTTATCACAGAAACCAAAAAGTTAAAGGGTAGTTTTTAAGAAATTCCACTCTACTCTATCATATGTTTTACTAACGTCAGTTTTGATAGCCATATAAGAGTTAGAGACCCTTTTCGAACTTTGAGGGAATGCATGACTTCATGAGCAATCATAACATTGTCTTGAATCAGTCTTCCTGGAATAAAAGCAGCTTGTGCCTCTGATACGATCCCATTTAAATGTTTTTAAGTCGACTAACCAAGCACTTAGAGATTATTTTGTAAAGAACATTGCAGAATGCAATTGGTCGGTAGTCAGAGAAGGTAATCGGGTTATCAATTTTGGAATAAGGCAAATATTCGTATGATTTAAATGTGAAGCATTGTGGCCGTATCAAGAACATTTGAATCACTCGAGTGAGATCATCTCCAACAATATCCCAACATGATTTGTAAAACCGAGCTGTTAATCCATCCGGACCAGGGGCTCTGTCTTCTCCTATTTGACATTGCCTCGTAGATTTCCAGTGCAGTGAATGGTCTGATGAGATCGTCATTCATAATCGATGTAACTCGTGGTTCAAAATCCGCAAAGACGTCTCTTGTTACTTGGTGACCATTAGTTGAAAATATTTTTTGGAAAAAGTCTTGAGCTTGGTCTCCTATATCATTGTGACCATGATAAATATTTCCTTGGGAATCCTGGATCGAGTTTATTTGGTTTTTTGTGTTCATGGTTTTAGCACAAGCTTGGAAAAAACTTGTATTTCGATCACCCTCTGACATCCATTGGTTTCTGCTCTTTTGCTTCCAATGTTTTTCTTCAGCCAAGTAAGCTTTTGTGAGTTCTTCTTGTATTGTTGGAATATGTTGTCTGATGGAGGAGTTTAGGCTTTCCATCGCAATATTGAGTTGTGATTGTAGAGCCTTAATCTTTGTTTCTGAGTTTAGTTGGACTTCATGTTTCAGGTTAGCCATCGCTCTTCTACATGTGACAATACGATTTGAAATTGAAGTGTTGTGGTTCTGCGAATCTCTTAACCATCCTTGTTTAACGACTTCCTTAAAACTATCAATTTCACATAAGCGTTTGTCAAAATAAAAGGCTCTTCTTCGGAAAGGAGTTCCCATATTAAGACTTAGCAAGAGAGGCTTATGATCAGATCCTGTGAAATCTAGATATTCTACTTCAGCATTCGGGAAAGCAGCCCCCCGAGGACCATTTTGGAAGGCTCTGTCTAAACAACACTTGACTGTGTGGGAGTGTCTTTCTCCTACCCTTGAAAATTTATCACCTCTGTGTTGTATATCTTCCAGATCACAAATCGAAACCATATGTTGAAAATCGCGGAAGGTCCAGTCAGCTCTAATAGGTCCACCAAGTTTTTCTGAATTAGAAAGGATCTCATTAAAATCTCCTAAAAGCACCCAAGGATTTTGACGATGATAGGATAGATTTTCAAATCTATCCCATAAGTGGTGTCTTTCACTTTGAGTTGGGTGACCATACACACAAGACAAATAGAAACTTATATTATTAAAGTTTACAGAGACATCAATGAGGCGCTCATCCATTGAAATAGGACTGAGAGCTACATTCTGTTTCCACATTAGAGCTAAGCCACCACTCCTACCAAGAGGGGGCTGGATAAGTATATGAGCAAATCCTAAATCACACATAAGTTTATGTACTACATCATTCTGGTTAAGAGTTTCAATAAGGAAAAGAACATCACACTTAGTTATACGACATAATCTAGTAAGTCGAGAAATAGTCAGCAGCGGTCAAATGCCTTGACAATTCCAGGAGATGACTCTCATATTGGATCTGGGGTACCGGGCCCCCGCGCCTCCGTCGAATCGTTGGTTGACTGAGTACGAGCCTATGGAAGCCACAGACTTGCTCTTCTTGTGGATTTGGCTCAGGACCGCCATTTCCTCTGCAGCCTCGGCTTTGTTGTAAGCTTCCTCAAAAGTAACTCTCTTGCGCTTCATAAAGACGAACTTTGACAAGGCATTGTCTGATGACTCCTCAAAAAGATCTTCATAGTAGTTTGGATATGGAGAGTTACCTTCCTTTTGCTTGTATGTATCGTATCTTTTCAGCATTTAAATCCGTATCTGCAAACATGGTTGGTGACATAGTCGTACTTCTTATTCCAATGCCTAGTTGAGTCGGATTGCCAATTGGTGGTGCCATTCCAAGACCAGGGATTAGAGTTGCAGGGTCCATAGATGGTAAAGTGTCTGCTTCAGACATGTTGTTGTCTCCATTGGAACGATTATCATCATCACTACTGTCACCCGAATCCTCTTGAGAGTCACCATCAAAGACCAAAGGACAATCCTTGTTGTCATGTTTCAGGGAACCACATTTGCTACAAAAGTTCCTCAATCTCTCATAACGAAATTTCACCACTGTGTTTTCACCAACAATGAATTGGAGATTTTTTTGAAAATGCAGTGGGTCATCAATGTTCCATGCAATTCTTACTCTAACCGCTCCCACTTGGTTTATGTTCTCATCATAATCAACCTCAGTTACAAATCCTAAACGATTTCCAACCCATCTAGTCATAGCATTTGTTAAGTAGAGAGTTGGAATACCTTGGATTTGCACCCTGAAAGGAAGGATCTTCATTTCGCCAGCGCTTATGTTTGGATACCATCGGTGAGTCGTTAACATCCAGTCATTGAATGACCATGGACCCCGATTGAGCACTAGATTGAGAGATTCCTCATATTGGAATCTGAATTGAACACGACCATCGTCCAATATGCAACCCACACAACCATCAGCAAAACCCCAAACGCGGGGCATTTGGCGAATCAGGGCCCATAGATTCTGCTTCTGAGGGTTCACCGGAGTCACCACCAGGGAGTAACGATTGATGTTAGCCGCACGTTCACAGAATTCCGATGGGAGAGGAATTGGGATATCATCGATACCCAAATCAAGATCTTGAACAGATTTTCGGAGATAGTAACTCATTTTGAAGGAAAGAAGAAGATGAGTAGTTGGGAACGAAGGATGATTTAGAAATTGTGCGAAGAAAGACCGATTATATATAGACTTCCATGGCGGTTTTCTTTGGCGGTTGAGTTTTTTGGGAATAGGGTAACTGTCGTTAAGGAACGACAGAACATAACCGCCAACTGAAATGCCTATGGAGGAAGCAACAATTATGTCGGTCGGAAAGACACTCCTTATCGGAGAAAGAAACCGGTGAAGCGAGAAAAGGGAATCGCTCAGAAAATTGCCTCTACAGAGAGACACCATTGCAATTTTTGGTTCAGACGCCATCGATGCTACTACTACTACTACGTGTATATATATACCTCTAATTTTCCATGTTGAATCTTATTTTAAACATAGTATACATCATTGTGCGCAAACCGTATCAATTAGAGAAACCTAACAACATGCTTGTCTATGCATTGATAGATGAATACCCAAAATCGAGTATATATCCTGGTCCATACATCATACATGATATATATATATATGTGATAATAATAAAGAAAGAGACATGGCACATTCCTAGGGAGTTGTGCCTGAGAGAAAAAGGGCGATTCGTGGTCTCCTTCGCGAGTGCTCGTCGGAGATCGGCCTCACGCCGGTCACCGAGAAAATTATGCTTTCTTCCTCCTCTTCTTTTTCTTCCTCGCGGTTATGGATTCTATTTCAGCTCCCGTTCTCAGCTCAGCTGTTTTGCCCCAGGACTCGGACATTTCGGTAACCCTAATCGAAGAGTCCACAGTAACTTTGCCTCAGTTCTCGTCTCAAGTCGTGGCGGGTCAAGTTTCCGGTTCAATTTCCACCATTTCGCCTCAGGTTTCAGGTCGTGTAGCCTCTAAGGAGGTAACGACAACAGCACATTTGCCTCGAGAATCTTCCCTTCCGGATTTGTCTACAAATTTGCCTCAAGTAGCGACAGCTGTAACTTATCTTCAAAAGGTCATTGGTAGTCCCAAAGCTCAGATCCCATTTAAGTCCTCGATCCCTGAAGCGGTCCCATTAGCTTGTGCACCTTCATATGCAGAACGTTTTAAGGATTCGCTTAGGAATCTCCGTAAAATGAATGCGCCGACGTACCTTGAAGATGGTACTCCGGTGGTTCAGGCTCCAGAATCGGTCCTTCTTCACACGGCCAATATGTGGAAGGGACATATCGTTGCTCAATTTCACGGTTTGATACCCCCGGCGGCAAAGATCTTCTCTGACTTAAATCCAGCTTGGGGTAAATTCGGTGACATTGTCATTTGCATAGTTTCGGAGACTTCTTGCCTAATCTTTATCCTTGTGTGTCCACTCGTCAATGGGTTCTACAAGTTGGGTATTGGCAAGCAGGGAACTGTGGTTTTTCGGTGTTCCCGTGGTCAGAGGAGGGCTCATTGGAGTTGAGGGATTTGAAAACGGCGCCGACTTGGCCGTGCTAAAGAATGTTCCCCCTCAAATGTATTCGCTTCCAGGTATTAGCGTTATTACTAGTGCCATTGGAGACCCTCTACACACTGAAGTCTCGTTTGGATCCATATCACTTTGGTAATACTAAGGTTAAAGTGGAAATTTTCTTAGACAGCTCGCCTCCAGAGACAATCATCGTCAAGATTCTCAGGGAAATACAGTAAAGGTGGGTGTTTCATATCCAGGCTGCCTCCTAAGTGTTGTAATTGCGAGAGATTTGGTCACTTATTGAATAGGTGCCCAAAGCCCTTGATGAAGAAGTCCTCGAAAAGGGGGGGCTTTCGAGGATTGGTGGCTAAGGGAGTTGCAGTTGCTACCACCGACATTTCTCTATCTGTCGAAGATAGACCTTCTAAGGAGAATATTGAGTCAAGCTGTAATCCTCGAATTGATAAAGGATTTGGTCAGCAGCCTCAGCCGGTTTCTGATCATGTTCTTGCCAAGGTCAAAGAGAAAAGACAAAGGTCTTGTAGTCGCTCTCGGGGTCGTGCTAGGAGCTCCCCTCCCGTGGTTGTGTCTTCTTTTGAGGGGAAAGCAGAGCTACCTGTTTTGTCTGCTAGTAAAGGTGAGACAGTGGCTCTTACAAGATCAGATGGGAGGTTTTGCTCGAGTCTGGAGAATCTGCTGCACTTCCCAAGGCAAAGGACTCTGATTCTGGTTGGAAAGTCAAGCAAAAGGGTAAGGAATTACGTGGGGCCAAGTTGAAACCCAGGTTTCCCACCGCAATCTCTACCTTTGGGTCCCTGAGTCGTAAGCAAATGGCACAGGCTACAGTGAGGAACAAGGGCAGACAGAAAATAAAAGCTTCAATTCATGAGGATCTATTGGCTGCTGCAGGTGGTCGGATTCGTCATGAGGGTGATCCGAATCTATCGAATTCCATTCAGGGTGTCGCTCTGGGTGGAGTTACCAACCTCTGAGCGTAAAGCTCTCTCCTACCCCTTTTTGTTGTAAGTATGAGGTTATTTTCCTGGAATGTTAGAGGCTTAAATAGTGCTTCTCGCCAGAGATTTATCAGGAGTTGGGTTGGTGTAAATAAACCACTTCTTGGTGGTATTTTGGAGACGCATGTTTCAGAAGAAAATGCAGTCAGTGTTTTGAGCTCTACTTTCCCCAGGTGGAGGAGTGAAAGTAACTATTTTGGTTCAGAAGGTGGTCGTATTTGGGTGGCTTGGGACCCCGCTGTTTTGGTCTTTTGTTTCAAAAAACCCCCCAGTTGGTGTTGTGTGGAGTATTCAATCCGGATACAAAAGAGTCGTTCTCGGTGGCGTTTGTTTACGCCTTTAATACTCTGGTTCAGAGGCGTCCATTATGGGAGGATATTATTTCTATTATTCACTCATCTCCTGCACGGTTCAGCCCTATAGTGGTGCTTGGGGACTTTAATCAAATCTCAACTGCTGATGAGCATTACTCGGTGTTACCTCATGCTCTGCCTCTTATTGGTATGGCTGAATTCAACTCTTGTTTGATAGATTGTGAACTTTCAGACTTGGCCAGTCGGGGTGCTTTCTTCATGTGGTCTAACGGTAGGCAGGAGGATCCCATTCTGAGGAAGTTGGACAGAGCTCTGGTTAATGAGGAATGGGCGTCTCATTTCCCGGAAGCTATTGCAGTCTTTGACCCTCCCGGTGACTCTGACCATTCTCCATGTTTGGTTAACACTGATTCCTCTTTAGTGAGCAACAAGAAGAGCTTCAAATATTTCTCCTTCCTATCCTCCCATCCCAAGTTTTTAGAGGAGGTGTCTGCTGCTTGGCAGAAACAGGTGGCTGTAGGGTCGCGTCTGTTCACTTTGTTTCAAAGAATGAAGGAAGTTAAGAAGGCGTGTAGAGCGTTGAATAGGTCTGGTTTTGGGAACATCCAACAACGTACTAAGGATTCTCTTGAGTTGTTGGAATCTATTCAAGCTCGCCTTCTACAATCTCCTTCAGATTCGCAATTTAGAGAGGAGTACGTAGCGAGAGAGAAGTGGAATTCTTTGCTCAGGCTTTGGAAGGCTTCTATAAACAGAAATCTCGGATTAGGTGGACCAAGGATGGAGATGCCAATACTGCCTTCTTCCATAAGGCGGTTCTCCCACATCAAGCTAACAACTGCATCAAATTTTTGAGAACTCAAGAGGGGCTTCGGATCGATAACCAGAGTCAGGTGAGGGATATGACTGTTTCCTATTTTCAACAGCTATTAGGTTCGGCCAACGCTGGAGTTATACCTATGTCAGTGGAGGAGATCCAGGCTGTGCTACCTTTTAGATGCCCGCAGACTCTGTTTTCCTCATTGGTGGCAATTCCCTCTGATGAGGAGATTACGTCTGCTCTTTTCAAGATGCCGAAGAACAAAGCGCCGGACCTGATGGTTTTCCTGTAGAGTTTTACTTAGAGGCTTGGAGTGTTGTAGGTGAGGATACGGTTAATGCGGTGAAAGACTTTTTTGTCTCAGGGTCTTTACGAAGGAGCTATAATGCTACAGCCATTGCTCTTATTCCAAAAGTCCCAGGCGCAGACCAGTCGAACCAGTTCCGGCCTGTGTCTTTGTGTACTACTCTATATAAGGTTATTGCCAGATTAATCAAGAAACGTCTCAAGCTGTTTATTGCGGATGCAGTTCAACCAAATCAAGTGGGGTTTGTGGAAGGAAGACTGCTCTGTGAGAATGTCTGTTAGCCTCTGAACTTGTAACGGACTTTCATCTTGAAGGAGAGGTGTCCAAGGTTGTCTTCAAATTGATCTTACAAAAGCTTATGACAGCCTCGATTGGGATTTTTTGATCAATGTGCTCAAGGCTATTGATCTTCCGGACCAGTTTATCGGGTGGATTAAAGAGTGTGTCACTACTACCTCTTTTAGCATTGCGTTTAATGGAGAACTTTTGGGCTATTTCCCGGGAAAGAAAGGGTTGCGGCAAGGAGATCCTATATCCTCTCTACTGTTTGTGCTGGCAATGGATGTTTTGTCAAAGAAACTAGATCAAGGAGCTCGCAACCGGAGTTCATTCCTCATCCACAGTGTGAGGAGCCTCTGATAACCCATTTGAGCTTTGCTGATGATGTGCTAATATTCTTTAATGGAGAGGAGAGCTCATTGGGCGCTATCTTGTCAATCTTGGATGACTTTAATTAGTCTCAGGTCTTGGTGTGAATAAAGCGAAGTCGGCTTTGTTTTTGGATGGGGTGACTTTGGGAGTACTCAGGCAATGGCGGATAGAGCAGGGTTGAAGCAGGGGTCTTTCCCAGTTCGATACCTTGGAGTTCCACTCACCTCAAAGAAGCTTCGGAAGCAGGATTTTCAGCCGTTGTTGGAGAAGATAGCGAGTAGATTCAATCTTGGTCTACAAAATATCTTGCCTTCATTGGCAGATTACAATTGATTCGATCTGTGATTTATTCAACCATCACGTTCTGGGCCTCTATATTCCTCCTCCCTAATGCTTGTCTGGAGGAAATAGAGCGAATGTGCAATGGGTTTTTATGGAAAGGCGCCCCTAACTCTACAAGAGGGGCTAAAGTAAGCTGGGAAGATGTTTGCAATCCTAAGGTGTCTGGAGGGTTAGGGCTGAGAAGGTTGCTTCCTTGGAATAAGGTTCTGGGTTTAAAGCTTATCTGGATGCTCTTTGCAGTAAGCGGCTCGCTTTGGGTTGCCTGGATTCGGAGACATCTCATTGGGTCTTCTAACCTTTGGGATGTTAACCCTCATACTCAGGAAGTTGGATCTGGAAGAGTTTATGCAAGTTGAGACAGCTTGCAAAACCGCTTATAGTGTGTGAAGTTGGATCAGGTGCTACTTGCAGCTTTTGGAATGACAATTGGACATCTCTGGGACCGTTAATTGAAAGTCACTGGTATAAATGGTCCTCGGACTGTGGGATTGCCAGTAAATGCAGTTGTTGCTGATGCTTTAAGAGATGGTGTTTGATGGATCTCTGCTTCCCGGAGTAGAAACCCCATAATCCAATTAATCAAACAATGGCTGCCCAACCCTCAAGATTTCCTCAGGGGAGGAGGAGAGGACACTTATCTTTTGAAGATTGGCGACTTTGTTCCCTCAAGTAAGTTTTCTGTCGCTGATACTTGGCGTTTTTTGAATCGTCCTGGTCCAGCCATTAACTGGCATGATGCGGTATGGTTCAAAGGGCGAATCCCTCGCCATGCGTTATTGCTTGGGGCTGCTCGACAGAGACTACATACGAGGGACAGACTTATTCGTTGGGTCTCCATGTCCCCCCAATTGCCTCCTTTGCAACGGTTTTGATGAATCATTGCAGCATATTTTCTTTGATTGTGTTTTCTCTCAAGAGGTTTGGTCTTATTTCACTTCAAGGGCGAATGTGACCTATCCGACTGTATTTCAAGATATGTTCAGATGGATGAACTCTCCTGTTCAGGAGAAGAATGTTGCCTTCATTCTTAAGCTCGCTTTCCAGGCCACCATTTATATTATTTGGAAGGAAAGGAATGGGAGGATCCATACTGATTCTGCTCGCTCCCCCTTCAGCTTTAATTCAGGATGTAAAGTCTGTCATCAGGTGTCACCTTGATCCTCTTTCGTGCAAGACTAAGTAAGCCCTCTACCGTTTCTTTCCTTGCGACTTGTTCTCGTGTTTCAGTAAGTCGGGGAACCTCTCTCCTTTTCTCCTTTCCCCTTTATCTTTCTTCTCCTTTTTTTCTTATTTCGTTCTTTTTCTCTTTTGCACGGGTAAGGTCTGTTTACCTTGTGCGGCCCTAGGTTTTTTTGGGCTGTGAAGCCTGTGTAAATTTCCGGTATCTATCGAAAAGTTATTAAGGAAAAAAAAAAAAAAAAAAAACATATATATATATATATACCTAAATATTTACATACCTAAATATTTGGTGGTGCATGTTTAACTAGAGAAAAGCAAAACGAAGATTGCATTGCAATTGGGAATGTTATGAAAATTGGCTTAAACGGCCGAGCTAATCTAGTTTGTAGTTTTGACATTGAACCACTTGAAATATAAAACAGATTTGATCGGTCCATAACTGACTAAACAGAAAATGATCTGATGTGTAGGCAACTAATTTGAAATTCTTATTGAATAATATGGTTGATTATTCGATGTCTTTTTTACCTACCTAGTAACCAACCTGGCAAAGTTCAAAGATACGGCACGTGATTACTTACTGAGTTACAAATTAGAAAGATTATGTTAATAGTTTGTTTCCAGAAAAAAAAATTACTACAAAAGAAAGATTAGAGAGGTTGTTCAAAAAAAAACAAAAAAAAAAAAAAAAAAAAAAAGAAGATTAGAGAAATATTATAGTCTGCCACATGCTCACCTTGCTGGCAATGTCGACTAAAGGCGAATGAATTTGAGAATTTTGTTATATAGTTTATAAATAATAATAACTAAGGATTCAGAACAGACCATGTAAAGTCTTAAGCTATTATAATGGTTGTGTAATCATCTAAGTTTGTATATAGTACTTAACCACTAATCGAAGTAGTAAAAACAGTTGTAGAAACAAGTGAAGCATAGAGTGATCACGTTCGAATATATGACTTGGAGAAAATTGTATGCCTCAAATCGTGGTATAGAATCTGCGTTTACAGTATTTTGGATGAAATTACAACTCGATTGGCTCTGTTAATTTTTTTTTAAGTGGTGAATGAAGAGACAGTAGGAAACTTGCACTAAATTATAAACTTTATTTTTTAAATCACATCTTTAGAATTGGAAAAAAAAACAGATAAATTTGATCTAACGAACAAATTATTTCTTTGACGTAAATTTTTGTTTTTTTCTTTAAAGTAATTTAACATTAATTTTTTAATTTTTTTTTTAGAATTTGTTCCTTTTTGTCAGCTATTCACCATCTTTAACTTGATTCACCGATTATATTACTAGATTAACACGTTGAACTCACTTAGATTTTTTTTTTTTTTCTCTTCATTCGGTTCTTTGATTTCAAGTGGAGCATGAGTGTTCCAAATTTGAATTAATGGGCTTTATTGGACTTAAGTCGGTTGAGCTCTGATTAGGCTTAAACAACCGTCATCGCGATGAACGAAGGGCCGTCCGAAAGGGCACATGATAGATCAACGGCTGATTCTGTGTGATCATAAGTATATTATTTTCCTTTCTTCTGGAAAATATAACCGTTGCAAAAGGGAAAGAATCGTATTTTTTATCTCCCAAATTAGATCTCTTCTTCTAATCTCGTGATCGATCGAAGATTTAATTCTGTAGATCAGTAAGTTTTTTTCTTTTCCCTACAGATTGCGAATTGTTGTTTCAAGGATCGATGTATAAGCTTTCGTGTAATCGATCTTATGTCGTACAGATCTAGGTTTATGATGGTACTTGAAGGATGCTTGATTCGGCGTTAAACTGGTAGAATCGTCTGGGTTCCTTCTTCTTTTTGTCCTGGTGAATGGTTAGATTCGTTCATCATCTTTTTGCGATTTTGGTTTTTAGGGTTTCCAGGATTATTAATAGTTTGTTCTTTGTTTATAGGGTCTCCGCATGAAGCATTCTTCGAGGTGTGTAAATCTCTGTATTACTACTGATTTGGATGATGTTTGATTCGGCCGTACTACTGAGTTCTTTCTTCTTCGTCCTGGTGATAATGGTTAAGATTTGTTCCTTATCTTTTTTTGCGATTTTGGTTTCTTAGGGTTCCGAAGATTTGTTGCTTGTCCTACACTTAGGGTTTCCGAAGATTTGTTCCTTGTCCTACACTTAGGGTTTCCTATGATTTCTAAAGATTCTGTTTCGGTTTAATCAATAGGCACTTACCTGTTTTGTTAAGAAACTGTTTTCTATGCCATGAAACTTGATTTTCTATTTTGCGTTCTAGGTTGTTTGAAGGCTGCTTCCAGCGCAGATGGTATCGAACTGCAGCGTGCTATATACTTGTAAGACTCAGAAATCCTTAACCCTCGAATATGTTTAGTTAAATGGTGGTGTATCAGCAAAATGCATTCTTCTGTTTATTATGGAACTCTGTAGAATTCTGTTACACTATGTTTCGAAGCGTACAATTAAGTATAGAAATTGTGCAGGTGATTGCCAAGCTGGAAGGTGTGCTGTCAGTCAGTACTGTGCATTGCGGCTATTGCAGGTAATTTTTGGCTGTCGCATTTTAAAATTATATCTTGTCAAATTTCTTTTTTCTGTTCTTAAAGAAGTTTATTTGTAAATTTACAGGCGACACTTGATGAGTCCCTTTATGATCTTGCTGGAGAGCTAGTATGTATTTGATGTTCTTGTTGTTTGTTTAAAATGGGCAATTCAAAACGTGAATCCTGAGTAATGATGTTTGTCTATGACAATTATGCTGTAAGGTGAGGTTCTTGCTAAGATCTGGAAGAGACATTGAGCAGGCGCCAACAGAATCAGATTCATTATCACCTAAGCTTCTCGGTTTCTTATTTTCGGTTCCAGCCACAAGAAATCATCACTCGATGAGAGGTGGAAACTGAAACTCTGATTCTGGTTTTTTTTTTTTAGAGTGATACCATTGCCTTCTGATCAAATCTTATTTGATTAACGCGACTATGATGAAAGCTCCTCGTTCACAGAGCAAAGTCCTCATGTTGCTTCTGTAAAGCATACTTGAAAGTTATGCAAGTTACTTGGTGTCTGGTAAAGAACTTTCAAAGCTTGTTGTATTCGTCAAAGGCACCCAGTTTGATATTGTGGTACGTAGGCAATCTGTATCTTTCACCTTTTTATGCTTGGACCCAATAAAGTATATTCACTAACGATGACAAAACCCCAGGATTTTCTTCAACGAGAAAGATATGGTTGTGCGCAGCTGCAGAATTTTGCTGCAGGACTTGAGCTGATTGGGCAAAAGGTAAGAATCAACTCCATTGTGGTCTCTTTAATGTTCAAAAACTCTTATTCTCTAATTCTGCTGCTTGAAACATGTGCCAACCAGACACATAGATCCCTGTGGCATCGTAAAAGTCTCTGGCTCTCTGCATTGCTGAGTAACTTTATCTACCTTAAATTCTACAATTAAATGTCCACAGCTGCAGATGAGTGAGCTACAGAACCGGTTTAGATGGCAGAGTTTCTATTGGCTCAGATGTGTTCTGTCAAGTTCAAAGAATGGAAGTTGTTCTTGCCACTCTTTACAGCGGTCCGAGGTATAAATCTTTTAGATTTCCACCGTTATCACGACTTTAAAGCATCACATTGACATAGCCAGATTGTTTTCTTTAAATTGTCACAACGCAGGTTCTTTATGATATTTTCCGGTATGATCTACGGTTGTGGAAAGCATTTAGTATGACATTACAGGTAACTCTTGTTTCCATAACAATCACTCTCCATCTCCCAGTTGTATGTCTCTTTAAAACTTGTTCGTTGTTTCAGTCTCACCTGGGTTTCGCTCAGTACCATGACTTGCTTCAGATTTTTAGAGGATAAACTGTCAGCGACCGCCGGAGAAGAAAGCAATAGAGGTTCCATCTCTTGATAATATTGTTTATTTCTGAAGCTTTTTTCACGTTAACATTTTGTGCCTGAGTTTTCACTTTTCGTGTAGATAGACATAATTTTAGATGAAATAAGAAATACATTTCCACACTACGCATGTACTTTTACTATTTTATTTTAGTTATTTTGGTCATAATAGGAAAACAAATCTTGAATCATGTTCATGTTTAAGTTTTGAACCAGAAGAATAATCTTGAATCATATTCTAAGTAATCCATTGTTTCTGCTACTCAATCCTCTTTCAGCTGAGAATGTATTGATTTGGGGATACAGAATCTAGTTCTTGGATCGTAAGGATGACAAAAGAAACAGACATTGTATTTACTTTTGAAAGCTTGATGATATTAGACATTCTTAAGCCGTATCTCATTTCGATCATTTAATCAATAGGCGTGAAGCTTGATGATATCAGACATTCTTAAGCCTATATCATTTGTTTTGCAGACATCATCATTTTTTCTTCATATATATAAAATAAAGTTTACGGATAAACGAGTAAAACCGGGAGAGACAACAGTCGGAGTTGTGTTTTGCAACCATATCTCTTTTGCTAAGTGAGCAGGTCCCTTTTGCTGGGAAGGACTTGTCTGTGTAAGTGCTTTTTCTGTACGTGTCTCTGCCATGCCCAACATTTAACGCATGAGTTGAGTTGACACAGTAATGTTTTGTGACTGGAAATGTAAGGCCAATTCTTTCACTCTGTGTAGGAGCAATTTTGGAGGGACAGCAAACTATGCTTTTGGGACTCTCTGATGGATGTTTATTTAGTATTTCCTGGAAAGGAGAGGTAATAATGTATATCTGCCTCATCTTCGTTGTTTGCTTTTGGGTTCTTTGTGCAGGACTCCTGATTTCTAAATTTGTGTTGTCTTTGTAGTTTGGTGGAGCTTTCAGTATTGGCTTCCATTCTTCTGATAGCCAACAATGATAGACTCTTGTCCTACACTTTGGTAATGGCTAGTTTCTGAAGTGGCTTCGGAAACACTTGCATCTGATGATGATTTCTCAACAAAGTCGGCTATTGTTCAGCTATTGGTTAAGATTCTTAATAGTTTGTTCTTGTTTATAGGGTTTGAAGCTTGTCTTGGCTTGAAGCAATCGTTGAGGTATGTAAACTCTGTGTTCTCGATTTCACTTTCTGGTTTTTTTTTTTTTTTTTTTTTTTTGGTTTTGTTTTCTGAGTTGTGGATGATTGAAATCGAACGAGAGAACAAATATGTATGAACAGCTCTCGTAGATGAGATCGTTTCGCAATTGACAAATTTATTGGGATTCTGGAATCAAGATGATTTCAGTATCTGGTTGTTTTTTTGGTTTTTTGTTGGTTTGTTTTCTGAATTTTGGAGGATTGAAATCGAACTAGAGAACAAACATGTATGATAAGTTCTTTTCGATGAGATTGTTTTGCAATTGACAATTCGTTTTGGGATTTTGGAATCAAGATGTATGTTTCAATAGGATTTCAAAACCTTTTAATCGTCCTGCAGATTCTTAATTCTTAATCTTTGGGATATATTGTGAACAGTTTGGTTTTTGTTTTTGTTTTTTGTTTTTCTCTCAAAACCCAAGAAGATTCATTGGCAGACACTAGTCTAATTGTGTTCTGTCAGATTCTTTTTGGGGACATTGTCCCTTGCAAACTGTGAATTGAACTGGCTGGGTAGTGCATGCATGTTGGGAGTTGGAAAAGAGATTTCGATGGGAATTACCTACGGGTAAAAGTCTTAAGACAAAGACTCAATAACACAAAACAGCTCTAAGAGTTGGAATGAGAATGACCTACGGGTTTAAAGTCTTAAAGACATCTAAGAGTTTGGTACCCACGGCTTTAAATGGAAACAACCTATGGCTTAGAAAAATACAAGACATAAGAGCTCTAAGAGTTGGAATTGGAATGTCTTAAGACGAAAACTGAAAAGAGCTCTAACAGTTTGGTACCCACGGCTTTGGATGGAAATAACCTGGCTTAGAAAAATTACAAGACATAAGAGGAGCTCTAAGAGTTGAATGGGAATGACCTACGAGTTAAAAGTCTTAAGACAAAGACTGAAAAGAGCTCTAAGAGTTTGGTACCCACGGCTTTGGATGGAAATAACCTATGGCTTAAAAATTACAAGACATAAGAGGAGCTCTAAGAGTTGGAATGGGAATGACCTACAGGTTAAAAGTCTTAGACAAAGACTGAAAGAGCTCTAAGAGTTTGGTACCCACGGCTTTTGGTTGGAAATAACCTATGGCTTAGAAAAATTACAAGACATAAGAGGAGCTCTAAGAGTTGGAATGGGAATGACCTACGGGTTAAAAGTCTTAACAAAGACTGAAAAGAGCTCTAAGAGTTTGGCACCCACGGCTTGGATGGAAAATAACCTATGGCTTAGAAAAATTACAAGACATAAGAGGAGCTCTAAGAGTTGGAATGGAATGACCTACGGGTTAAAAGTCTGAAGACAAAGACTGAAAAGAGCTCTAAGAGTTTGGTACCCACGGCTTTGGATGAAAATAACCTATGCTTAGAAAATTACAAGACATAAGAAGAGCTCTAAGAGTTGGAATGGGAATGACCTACGCGGTTAGTAAAAGTCTGAAGACAAAGACTGAAAAGAGCTCTAAGGGTTTTGGTACCCACGCTTTGGATGAAAAAACCTTATGGCTTTAGAAAAATTACAAGACATAAGAGGAGCTCTAAGAGTTGGAATGGGAATGACCTACGGGTTAAAAGTCTGAAGAAAAGACTGAAAGAGCTCTAAGAGTTTGGTACACCACGGCTTTGGATGAAAATAACCTATGGCTTAGAAAATTACAAGACATAAGAGGAGCTCTAAGAGTTGGAATGGGAAGACCTACGGTTAAAAGTCTTAAGACAAAGACTGAAAAGAGCTCTAACAGTTGGTACCCACGGCTTGGATGGAAATAACCTATGGCTTAGAAAAATTACAAGACATAAAAGGAGCTCTAAGAGTTGGAATGGGATGACCTACGGGTTAAAAGTCTTAAGATAAAGACTGAAAAGAGCTCTAAGAGTTGGTACCACGGCTTTGGATGGAAATAACCTATGGCTTAGAAAAATTACAAGACATAAGAGGAGCTCTAAGAGTTGGAATGGGACTACGGGTTAAAAGTCTTAAGACAAAGACTGAAAGAGCTCTAAGAGTTTTGGGTACACCATGGCTTTGGATGGAAGATAACCTATGGCTTTTAGAAAAATTAAAAGACATACAGAGGAGCTCTAAGAGGTTGGAATGGGAATTGACTACGGGTTAAAAGTCTTAAGACAAAGACTGAAAGAGCTCTTAAGAGTTTGGTACCCACGGCTTTGGATGGAAAATAACCTTGGCTTTGAAAAATTACAAGACTAAGAGGAGCTCTTAGAGTTGGAATGGGAATGGACCTACGGGTTAAAAGTTCTTAAGATCAAGACTGAAAAGAGCTCTAAGAGTTGGTACCCACGGCTTTGGATGGAAATAACCTATGGCTTTAGAAAATTACAAGACATAAGAGGAGCTCTAAGAGTTGGAATGGGAATGACCTACGCGCGTTAAAAGTCTGAAGACAAAGACTGAAAAGAGCTCTAAGAGTTTCGGTACCCACGGCTTTGGATGAAAATAACCTATGGCTTAGAAAAATTAAACAAGAATAAGACGGACTTCTAAGAGTTTGGTACCATGGATGGAATGACCTACGTGTTTAAAAGTTCTAAATAAACAAAGACTGAAAAAGAGCTCTAACAGAATTGTGTACCCACGGCCTTTGGATGGAAATAACCTTATGGCTATAGAAAAATTAAGACAAAGACAAATAAGAGGAGCTCTAACGAGTTGGAATGGACATGACCAAGTACAAAGACTAATAACACAAAAGCTCTATCGACAAAGAGGAAGCTCTAAGAGCTCTGGAATGGGAAACAACCTATGGCATTGTAAGACAAAGACTACCAAAAGACTTAACACAAAAGCTCAAAATTAAAAACAAAAGAACAAGTCTTAAGCGAAGACAAATAGAAGAGCTTCGGTACCCACGGCTTTGATGGAAACAACCTATGGCTTTAGAAAAATTATAAGACAAAAGAGCAAAGTCTTAAGACAGACTAAATAACACAAAAGAGCTCTGGTACCACGGAGTTTGG
>JALLKC010000149.1:0-15582 GCA_024034495.1 Camelina laxa | reverse complement strand
AATGAAAAATAAAAAGATTAAGCTAGTATTTTTTTTAGATTAAAAGATTAAGCTTTTTAAAATCTCGTAAATGGGTAAAACCAAATCCATTTAAAGATTCGACTACTAAGTATCCGATTGCTAGATTTCGGGTAATTGCACAATTTTGACCCGATCCGAAACACAGTTATGGACTAATCTACCCTTAATGATTTTGAATTCTAGACTAAATTACAATGGCATTATCGGTATAGGCAAAATTGTACTTTCTTTTACTAATATAGGGATTACGCGAAATCTTTGCTACTTACCATATTCTCATATAATCATTCACTCGCCAAATATATGCTAGGTATATTCTAAATACCTAGGTCTTCAACTATAAATATATGAGTCGTCTAAAGCAATGTAGCTTACAATAATATACTCGATACCCAGTTAATATATTCTAGAAGAAAAAAAGGCGAACAATACTTGGGTTCACCTAGGGGTGAACCTCTCCATTCACCCCCTTATAAAATAAGGAAAAAAATCTGTATATATTATTATAAAATTAAAAACTTAAACCGTTTTTTAATAAATTCAAACCGACATATATAAAATTTAAACTCTAACCATTTCATTTGTGAACCCAAACCGACATATAATTTCGTTCTAATTGTAAAAATCTAAACCCTAACTATCTCATTTGTGAATCCAAACCGACATATAATTTTGTTCTAATTGGAAATCTAACCCTAGCATTTCATTTGTGAACCCAAACCGACATATAATTTTGTTATACTTGTAAATCTAAACCCTAACCATCTCATTTGTGAACCCAAACCGACATATAATTTTGTTCTAATTGTAAAATCTAAACTCCTAACCACCTCATTTGTAACCCAAACCGACATATAATTTCGTTTTAATTGTAAAATCTAAACCCTAACCACTTCATTTGTAAACCCAAACCGACATATAATTTTATTCTAATTTTAAAAATCTAAACTAAGCCAATATTTAACTTTCTTTAATTAAAGAGTATACAGAATTTGTTTCCTTTATTTGGTTTGCTTTTTAATTTAATTCTGATTTTTTTTAAATGAAATATTAGATGTAAGATTCTGATTGACTGAGAGAAGAGGAGGTGAATGGAGAGGTTCACCTCTAGGGGTGAACCTAAGTATTTTTCAAAAAAGGCTGCAAAACAATGGAATCACGAGCCTTGCTAATATTAAGCCATTCAAGCCGACTATGAAGATTCAATTGCGGATCGTTCACTTATGGCACCAATACAGGAGTTTCATTGGATAAACCTTAGAAGTGATCTTAGCAGATGTCGAAGTGGGTTTATATTCGTAAATATAAATCTTTTATCTATGTACTTATATTTGTTTTAAAACATAGATGATTACGATTAATTCTAATAATTTACTATGTGATTGTATGAAATTGCAATGTTTTTTACATGGACAGCTTTATGTTCTTATATCAAGAGTGACTTTCAAATAATGGCTAAGGTGCTAATCTTTGGTAAAGAAGTTTTTCAAAACATATAAGCAATTTATGGACTTCGAGTCTCTTACATTACTTAGGTATACATTTTTTTAACTATTACAATATGTATAGAAACATGAGTTTACTTTCTATATTGCTTTAGTTTATTCTCGCTTATCTTATTTACAGATAACTACTGTTCAAGGCGTCAATGATGATTAGTGGTGGATTATGCCTCTTACATGAAACCAGTTTGTCTAAGTGTTTATATGATTTGCGAGAGGCAGTCATGTAACATTATACATTCTTTAAATCTTTATTTATTTCGACTAACATTATATTATCTTTCATAATCGGTGTTGGGAACTAAATTTCTTGAGATTTTTCTAAAACAGGTTGACCATAGATTTAATAAGGAAATTATCTAGAGTTAGAATTGAATGTTGAAAGTGTAGAGTATTTATTTTCAAGGGATATATTTAGGTGTTAAGTAAGTATGAAGAAAATTATATAATCAGGATGACGAGGTTCCGATTTAGATTTCGGGGTTGTGATCATACTATCAATTTTTTTAAAAAAATTTACATCTCCTAGAAAAACCAGATAATATGAAATTTACTTAACTTGATCAACGATGGTGACCTTGCTTTGGGTACATTGATTATTTCCAAGAAAAATGGATTTATAAAACAAGAATTAACACCCAATATAAATCCAAAACCAGATTAAATAAAAACAAAAAATTAAGATTGCTTACCTTGGAACATAGTGTTATATACTCACTGGATTCTGTAAATTATTGATGTCTCTGTTGGATTTGATAATGTGGAAGACGAAGACAAGAAAACACTCGATTTGCGAGGGAAACCTGCGACAGCAAAATGCCCTCGCAAATTGCGACGGATTTGCGAGTAGTTTGCTAGGAAAGCGAGGCTACTTGCAATTCCCTCGCAAAATTTGCGAGGGAAAAATCCCTCGCAAATTTGCGACGGATTTACGATAGATTTGGACTCCGCGAAACTTCCTCGCAAAAAACTCGCAATTCCCTCGCATATTGCGACGGATTAGCGATGACATTTACTGTAGCAAATTTGCGAGGGATTTTGTAGCAAATTTGTATTGTTAATGATTTTGTGATATCTTAGGATTGTTTTGTATATGATAACTAAGGATTGTTTTGTATGTGATAACTTAGGATTGTTTTGTATGTGATAACATGCGATTGTTTAGTATGCGATCCATTGTTTTCTTTTGTATGTTTGTAACTTGTCGTTTGTTGTTTTGTTTTTAGGTTGCTCCGAAGAAGAAAAACAGAATTTTTGGGGTTGGTTCTCTCCAGTTTGAAGCGTCCTCTACCAGTAGCTGTCCGCAACCTCTGTCTCCAGCTAATGATCCGGTTATCTTGGCTCTGAAGCTTGCTGCCGCTGAGGAATGCATTCAAACCCAGGCGACTCAACTCCAAACCCAGGCAACTCAAATCCATGAAAGTAGTCAAAGAATGCATAGCTATGATGCATACTTTGACTATCTCGCGGAAAAAGATCCTGAGTTTTGCTGCCAAGTTTCGCAACCCGACCAACCTAGAAGGCACCAACCCAGAAGGCACCAACCAAGAAGGCACCAACCCAGAGGGCAACACAGGTGAAATGGGAGCAGCTAGTAGCCAAACTGGGACCAGAAACGTGACCTCTCTCTCAATCCTTTTAAGAACTCTTCTCACTTTGTTCTGATATCCTTCTGAGGGAGAAAACTTAAACATGACTTTTGTTTTGTAATATTTATGTTTTATTCTATTTTGAATTTTCAGTTCTGTTCTTTTTATTATTACTTTTTTTAACATCTAAAACATTATTCACAAAAAAAAAAAAAACATAAAAATGTAAAATTGGGAAAAGAAAAAATTATTAAAAATGAAGAATTGCTACAAATTTGCGAGAACCAACAGTACTAGGCAGATTCATATGGACGTCGCAAAGCAGTCGCAAAATTTGCGACGGATCGCCCATTGCGATGGAAAAAAGTCCTCGCAATTTGCTTGACAATTGCGAGTACAAACGTCTCTCGCAATGTGCGTGGGATTTGCGACGAATATATCCCTCGCATATTGCGTGGTATGTGCGAGGGAAAATATCCCTCGCAAATTTTGCGAGGGAATTGCGATGTCTATTTATTTGCGAGACGCGATTTGCGAGGAATAGTTGTGTCTCGCAAATCCCTTGCGATTGCGATTTGCGAGGGAATTGCGATGAATTCTTCCATCGCAAATCGACTGTTTTCTTGTAGTGGATGAAGGTTTAAGAAATTGCCTCTTCAATACACGTTAATTTTCCTTTTCTGTTTTTGGTCAGAGTCTCAGAAGGTGATTTTTTTTCAATTTTTTTCTTTCAATGAGTTTATAGAAAAAAAATAAAAATGCCTTTTGTTAAATTTATCGGCATGGCCAAGTATGTTATTAATAACCAATAGATTGAAACTATAAGATTGATCAGTGTTATTTCTCCATGGATGGCCATTGTTAACCCTACCCTATGTTTTATAATGTTCTACACTAACTTGGAGGAGGATCGAGAATACAACGTGCGAGTAGTTTTCTAGTTGCACCGACGTGAACATAGTATGGAACTATAGACTGATAAAGTCAACTATTTAAAGTATATACATCAAGGAGAAAGTTATGATTTTATTGTTAAACACGAACATAAAATTGATTACGTTGTAAAATTCTTTTTATGAACAAATTAATTTAAATTATATAATACTATATATTTACTATAAAAATTTATGGAAGTACTTCGACACCTTATTATGGACTGGAGATAAAACAGTTTAACAATACATGAAGACTCTTCGAGTAATGGGTCATCTAAAATTAACGTAAGCTTTAGTGTATAGAATTGTCATTACAAATTATTATATACTATTGTTTACTAATATTAATTAATACAATAACAACTATTATACCACACAATCACACATTTTCTACTCGCCTTTATTATCCATAAACGAATTACAAAAAAAATTTACAGTTTTATTCTTTAAAATTACAGTTTCACTAAACAATAAACTTAATTTTTGAAAGCAATCCCGCACGTATGTGCGGATCTGAATCTAGTCTAATAATAAAATCTCACCAAATCACAAATCATTTTTCTTAAATCTCTAACAAGTAACTTAAATCTCCTAAAAATTATACTCAAATCTCTCAAAAATCAAAATTCTAAAATATTAAAATCTCACCAAATCTTCTAAAATATCAAGTTCAATACTTGTGTCTCAGAGTGATTTTAGTCCTTTCTACAACACACAAACATGAACCATTTAGTAGCTCTTTTTGGTCGCCGGCAACTACTGGACCTTAATCAAAAGAGTCGAATTCTAATCTAGTTGGATGCTTGCATGACGAGTTACCACATTGGTCTTAGTGTAATGCTTTAGCTTTTGAAAATAATCTACTGATTTAGCTAGTTTTTACTGCCAATGTAACAGTTATATAAAAATTGTTTGATATGATGTGGAATGTCTATAAAAAATCTAACCCTAGATGATCACATAATATTAAAAATAAATGTTCACAATTTTGTAAAGTATCTAGCAAAGATTAATCAGAAATTATTTACGTGTATTTTCTAATACAATTCTATGGATAATAGTATAATACTGACAAACAAAATTCTTAGTGGAGTATAGCGTATCAGAGCTCGATCGGGGATAATACAAAATCTCAAATCCTTCAACACTAGAGGGTAGATTTCTGGTAATTATAGCAATATTATCTTATAATTACTTAGAATCTTCTTCATCCTTGTGTCTGAGACAATTAAGAAATTGTGGTGGAAAAATGGATACTTTGTTCAATTGATGTAAAGCCTTTATAAGGCATAAAGTTAATACAAAGAAGATCTACTCAAACATTATTCTGAGAACTAATAAAGAAACTTTGTAACTTTATCCCAAATGATTCGGTAACTGACAGACTAAGCTAACATACTTAGTCAAAGTAACCAAGTCAAAACTTTATATAGGCAGCAACATTTGTTTTCTTAAGACTCTCTTTCTCTTTCAATTTTCTCAACTAAGTTTGGTATGTAATCATATACACGATCAATTTGTTAATAACCCTTTTATGTTTCCTAATAGAATTCGTCTCATTTTCACCATTAACAAAACTTGAGAAATGCACCCGTACATAAGTTTCCGAAATCTTTCTTACTACCAAACCATCCTAGGTTAAAAGACCAAGACTAACATACTCGAAACTGAAACAACAAAAAAAAAAAAAAAAAAAAAAAAAAAAAAAAAAGACTTGATAGGCCCACCTAAAGAGCAAGTCTACTACGAAAAGTGGAATGGAGCAGCTAAGCTAATTAAGTGGACACACATTACGTTATCACCTTCAAACGAAGCGCAATGCCTCTGTCCTCCAACCTAGTGTTAGCAAATACTTTCCCAGTCTCATCTCTAATAGTGCATTCCCACCACCCATCTCCATCGAATAGCCTCTTTTTGTCATCTGACCAACACTCAACACGTTTCTGTTAATCCCTGGAACGAAAAGCACATTCTTGATCAACATCCTCACTCCTTTCACCGTGATCTTGACATCTCCTTTCCCTTCCGCCAAGACAACCGTTCCGTTACCCGTTCCAACACGAGCCCTGTACGTTCTGTCTAGACTGGTGAAATACTTCAAATACGGAGTCATATGGTCCGTAGCAGCAGTTATACCATCCACATATCCTCATCGAAAGTGATATCTCCTGCCGTCGCCGTTAACACCAAATGTTCAGGCTTTTCGTTCTTTCTCTTGCAATCTCTCGCAAAATGCCCTCTTTCCCCACATTGATGGCATTGATCTCTAACTCCACCACATGGATAACAGTCTTGTTGGTTGTGATCATACTTCTTGCACAAGCCACACCACATCTGCTCAGACTTTTCTTTCTCAAGACTTGTGTAAAACTTCTTCAACTCTGTAATCGTGTACTCCACAGGACGATCTCCAAACATCTCCAAAACCGAAATCAGATCTTCAAGAGTCATATCCGGGAGACTCATGATCTCATCAACCACAGGAAAAGCCTCATCGTATGGCCAAGCGAGCGAGGTCAAGAGCTTCGTGATAACTTCATCATCTGATTTCGGATTTCCCCAACGGCGAAACTCGTCGACGACATCCATCACTCTGTTCAAGTACAAATCCATCGGCTCTCTGTCATACATCGTGAGATCTTCGAATGTCTTCTTTAAAATAGGACTCTTGGCTTCGTCGTTACTGATTTTGAGCATATCCCAAAGATCCTTGGCCGAAGCAACCGAGAAAGTCTTCCTGAAAACGGAATCTGGGAGTGAAGATTGCAGTATCTTTAGCGCTTTCATGTCTTTTATCGCACGGTTTCTCCATTGTGCAAGCTCTTCGACCTTCATGGTCTCCGATAACTCCGGGAACTCTTTTGGATCGGGAGGGACTCCGTTAGCAACGACATTCCAAAGTCCACTCTGCACTAGTCTTTTTTTCACCGTCGGAGCCCAATCATCGTAGTTCAGGTCATCGGAAACTGCGTTTTCTTTATTCGCCGCCGCCATCGCCACAATAAAACCCCTTTTTCTCTCTGTATATTCTATTCTCTCTTGGAACAAGGAAAGCGAATAAGAACGACCAGATTAATCCATTCTGTTTTTTTATTTAAACGAACAAACTGAAAACGAAACAAACACAAACCACCACATAAAAGACATATCCACTTTCCAAGTTGCGAGTTGTTAAGTCTACTACTACCAGATTTTAAACAAAAGCGAACAAATGGGGAGAGCCTAAGCAGTGGTGAGATTACCTTCAATCACTTTGAAACGTAGAAAAAACCTTCTTTCTTCCGCAATGGCTTCCCCAAGTAGTTTCCTATTCGGATCCTTAGGGCATCTCCAACCCTACTCTATTTTAGAGTCAAAACTCTATTATAGAGCAACATTTGCTCCAACCCTACTCTATGTTTTCCTCTAAAATAGAGAAAATGATAGGATTGCTCTATATATAGAGTAACTCTATTCTCACCTCTATTTTTTTACACTATCTCTATTTTCAACTCTAAATAGAGTAATACATTGGAGGAAACCAATGCTCTATTTTAGAGTCACTCTATTTTAGAGAAAAAAATAGAGATATACATTGGAGATGGTCTTAATAGTGAATTTCAACACCTTTCCATCTCCTTCCATGATCGCTGAATAGCCAATAGATGTCAGCTGAGGAACACTCAAGGCGTTCATTTCCATCTTGGGAACATATAGCACATTCTTGATCGTCTTCACCACACCTTCCTTGGTCATGATCTTGACATCTCCTCTCCCTTCTGCCATGATAAAGTCAGCAGTGTGTTATGAGCCAAAGCCCTAGCCTTAGCTCTAGTTGTCACACCCGTTGTTTAAACTAAAGAACAAGGAGATTGAAAGCTAACTTCCCTTTAACCCAAGTCTCTCTTTGAGAATTAGGTTAATTGTTGGAAGCTTCAAATTCTCATTAGCATAAGAGGGTTTTATATAGAACCTTACACCGACCTATCTCTCTATTAAAAGTAAATTATATAAACCTTAGATCTAATTAAAAGGAATAATACCATAATTCTAATAATCATATCAAAACCTAATAATCATATCATTACTCCCCTCTTCCACTTGAAGCTTGTCCTGAAGCTTCAGTCATTCTCTTCAATTGGTTCGTTGTCCTGATTAGCCCCATCATTGACTACCGTAATTTGAAAAAGGACTGGTTTGCAAACATGCCCTCGTGTGAAGAATTCATCACAGTTGAAGCAGAGACCTTTTGCTCGTCGCTCTTCCATTTCTACGGTGGTCAATTTCTTCAAAAATAGTTGTTGAGGAGCCGGTTTCTCTTCTGTTTATCGGGGCAACTGAGCTTCCTTGTCTTTCCCACCCTTGGAGCTCTCACAATTCCTGTCCTAGGGAACAAGACCGAGTGTTGAGCTATTGGTGCCAAATGTCCTCCAAACGTCCGTGTCCGCTTGTCATTATCGATCTTGTATTCATTATCTCGAGCATACTCCATAGCTTTAAAGATCGTTTCAGGTCGGAGATACTCGACTTCTTTTCGCAAGCTATCGGTTAGCCCCGCACAAAACTGCCAAAGTTGTTGATCTCCTGTTAAGCGGGTTTGTCGTCCCAAACACTCTTCAAATTGATCACAATATTCATCAACTGTTCCCCTGTGTCTTAAGTTACACAATTCCCCTACTGGATTCACAGCATCTGCTCTTCCAAACCTGCTCTTGCAAATTTTCTTAAACTCAGCCCACCCCAGCCGATGCCTTGTCAATCTCCGCAGATTGTTGTTCCAATTATGCGCTGGTCCTGTAATCGTCACACTTTTGTAACCACTCAATTGCGTTAGTTGTACCATCATAAGGTGGAAACTCCATCTTTGATGGTGGCACCATAATTCTATCAGCCTCTTTCCTTCCACTTTCTTTAGAGCTCTTCCAACCAATTCCTTTTTGCACTCCAATATCTCCTGTCACGTAACTGGTTGTTTCTTCTTCTTCTTGGACATCTCCAATCTGTCGAACGGCCCATTCTCCACCTCCGTCAGTTAGCCGATGGCCTCGCTCCCTTCCCACTGAATGTTTCAACCATGGCCCTCCCGATTGAGCTACCCTCTGTTCTGCACTCATCATGGCTCCATCGCTAAAAGCTGTATCACTTTTTGGCTTCACCTTAGACGTGAAGGCTGCTTCCTTCTCCTCCCCCGTCACGTCCCCTCTTATAGAAGAGGAAAGAGCTTGAAACTTGTTAGTGATTTCTTCTCTTTCTGCTGCGAGAGTTTCTTGGAGTTTCGTTTGTTCATCGCGAAGCTCCTCCACCGTTGCTTTTCTTTGATCACGTTCTTCTTGTTGTGCAGCAATTGTGGATTTCAAGGCTTCTTCTTGCGCTGTTGTTCTCTCCTCTAGCGCTGCAAGAGTAACCTGCATCGGATCCAATTTCTCATGAATCTTCTTAATCTCTTCCATCAATTGAGCAAGCGTTACCTCTCCCTCTCCCATCGAATCGATTGGCTCTGATACCAAGTTGTTATGAGCCAAAGCCCTAGCCTTAGCTCTAGTTGTCACACCCGTTGTTTAAACTAAAGAACAAGGAGATTGAAAGCTAACTTCCCTTTAACCCAAGTCTCTCTTTGAGAATTAGGTTAATTGTTGGAAGCTTGAAATTCTCATTAGCATAAGAGGGTTCTTATATAGAACCTTACACCGACCTATCTCTCTATTAAAAATAAATTATATAAAACCTTAGATCTAATTAAAAGGAATAATACCATAATTCTAATAATCATATCAAAACCTAATAATCATATCACAGTGGCAAGTTTCACCCTCTCCCTGTGACTTCTGTCGAGAGTGGTGAAAAACTTCAGATGTGGAGTCATGTGATTCGTGGTAGTGGTGTGTATCATCCACATATCCTCATCATATTTGAAATATCCTACACTTAACGAGAACAAGAGATATTCAGCTTCCACTTCTCCTCCTCCGTCCTTCTCACCTCTTCTCTGTTTAGACTGCTGCGACTCAAACGAATCCTTCAACATTTTACCGACGGCTTTCCCTGGTAACGATCTAAACTGATAGAGAAACTCGAGAAAATCGGTAAGACTCGTCTTCTTCAGATTTATGTATCTATGAGCGGAGCAACAGAGACAAACGAATTTGAGAGCGAGCCTAACACCTTGGTGATAACCTCATAATCAGCTATCTCATTTTCCAAATCACGCGACTCTTGGACGATATCCATAACCCTATCTAAGTAGGAATCGAGCGTTTCTCTTTTATCCATGCTAAGCTGTTCGAATTGCTTCTCTAACCTAATAAGATCGTTACCTTTTTCGAGCAGATCCCAAACATCTTTGGCCGAAGAAGCCGAGAGAGTCTTCCTGGAAGCGGACTCTGTGAGTGAAGATTGCAAGATCTGGAGCGCTTTCATGTCTTTCACGGCGAGATCTCTCCATTTCGAAAGCTCTTCCGGTTGAATCTTCGCTGCTAGCTCTGGATTCTTCGATGGATCTGGCGGGACTCTGTTTTCGACGACATACTAAAGTCCTTTCTCCGTTAGTGTAGCTTTCACGATCCGAGCCCAGATTTCATTGTTTAGGTCATCGGAAACAGCGTCTTGTATCTTCGTCGCCGCCATAGCTAGTGATAAATGTCGCGATTTGGGAGACAGCTAATAAACAATTCGCCTCACACCCACAATTTTCTATTTATATAGTGACAGTGACACACTACCCCGAACCCTACTAAAGTAGTCCAATTTGCAAAACCATCAAATCTTCAGGTGTGTGACATGCCAAGTTTTAGGCTCGGTTATCAGTTCGGTTTAATGCAATTTGAGAAATTCGCTCAACTATTTGGCTCGGTTCGGTTCGATTTAGTACAATTAGAGAAAAGTGATCAACAATTCGGCTCGGTCACATATTATGCGTCTTAAGCAATAAATATAAACCACTGAAATTGATTGATACAGAAGTTTTAGGCTCGGTTATCGGTTCGGTTTAGTGCATTTGAGAAATTCGCTCAACTATTCGGTTTGGTTTAGTGCAATTTGAGAAAATCGCTCAACAATTCGGCTCAGTTACATATTATGCGTCTTAAGTCAATTAATGCACACCATTGAAAGTGACTGATACTGAAGTTTACGAATTGGAGGAGTTATTCTAAAGGGAAATTCCAATGTGTTAAATTAGTCTGGTTCAATTACAAGGGCTGACCCGGTTAAGTTATTAACACTACAACCAAATTCCTTGGAAGAAATCAACCTTAACAATATGTTGTTTGTTGCTAGCTAATCACTTCAAATTAAAAAGCATTGCATATAGTGAATTAATAACAAAATACTTTTTCAAAGCAAGATTATAAATATATAGTTTACTACCACGCCGTCCAGGTTTAAAAGACCACAGACTAGCGACCTGTTCGTTTTCGTGTCGCTGGTTCAGCGATAGCGACCAGCGACAACGACCAGCGACACTGTTTGTTGTTCGTTTCTTGTCTCTGATTCCTGTCGCTAAATCAGCGACTGTCGCTATATTGTTCGTTTTCCTGTCGCTGAATACTGTCGCTAAATCAGCGACTGTCGCTAAAATCTGTCGCTTATGTCGTTCGTTTGGCTGTCGCTAGAGACTAAGATTTTTTTTACTTTTTTTTAAAGTTTTTTCCTTTTAAATGTATAATAATTATGTGTATTGATGAAAATTTTAAATTATGTAGATTTAAATTAATTAAAAAAAGAAATTAAGGAAATAAGTTGTAGTAATTAATCAATTCTAATACCATTAATTACATAAGTATTATTCTCATAAAAAATTAAAGTTTCATACTAAAACTTTTTAGTAAGGCAATTGACGTCCTCTACCAATCTGACCAGTGATAGTATCACGCAATCCTTCCATTGCTCTATCTCCAGTAGGTTCATATGGAGTGTGTCCACCATGAATATCATCTCATCGTCATCATCATCATCGTCACCATTTCATTGCCATGAATATGATATTCTTCTGTTCTTTGCCAATGTATAAAATCATTATCCTCTCGATGTGATTCACGTATGAAGTTGTGTAGTGCCATGGTTGTTGTCACAATCTTGATCCACTTAGTCAAACCATACTTAGGATGCTTACGGTCTAAGATTCTCCATTTTGCTTTCCAAACTCCAAAAGTCCTCTCAATCACTGATCGTAGTCCTGAATGTTTTCTGTTAAACAACTCCCGCGTGTTTTGTGGTGGTCCTCCTTTAGTAAACTGATCAAGGTGGTATCTAACACTACGATGCGGGCCAAGATATCCTGTCCTTGTGGATATCCAGAGTCAACCAAAAAATACTTCCCATTTGGCGGATGTGGAAAAGAAACTTCATTCTTCGCACAATAAGCAAGACCTTTGTATCGTGTGCCTTCTACCTGGTACTCCAACATATGCATATATGAACTTCATATCGAAGTTACATATAGCAAGGATATTCATAGTTGGTTCCAATTTTCTTCCTCTGTAAGCTTCTACATTTGTACTTGGAGGGCGAACTGGGATGTGCGTTCCATCAAGTGCTCCGATGCAATCCTTAAAATAGGGCCAATATCGATCATCATTTCTCAGAACTGAGCTTACCCTTGTGAATTCTCCTTCTCCCGGTTTTATTGTATCTGCTGCAAACTTCAGAATAACGCTTAAGACTTCATCAAGTTTCCTCTTCACTGTATCCAATGATCTTTGATACCTTACAGCAATCTCTCTCACAGTTTTATCCTGACCAACCATCTCAAGAAACATAGCAACTGCTTCTTCAGTGTGAACATTGCAACCTCTATCTCTGTTCTCTTCTAAACCATATCTCGTAGTAAGCATCCTGCATAATGCTTCAAACGTTCTTTGATTCATCCGCAGAATATCATAACACTGTTGGTCTGATCCATGCATTAGTTGCTGAACATGACGCCATCCTCCTCCTCTATCTGTTCTATGAATCAACCTCTCATTATTAAGCCTTTCTAACAACTCAACATCATCAACATCATCATCATCATCTTCCAACATCCATCTAAGCATCTGCAAAACCATTATACATGTACAAAAAAAAAATCATGTAGCCATAACCAAGAAAAAAACCATAAACCAAGAAAAAAATGATGTAGCCATAAACCATAAACCAAAAAAAAAATCATGTAGCCATAAACCAAGAAAAAAATGATGTAGCCATAAACCATAAACCAAAAAAAAAAATCATGTAGCCATAAACAAAAAAAACTTTCATATAATCATAACCAAAAGTCACAAATAAACAAGTTCTGAAACTTTCATATAATCATAACAAAGTGACCAACAAATAAACAAGTTTAGTCATCAATACTTATTCCAGTCCTATGCTCCAAATAACTAATTTTATCCTCAATACTAGAAAAAGCAATGAAACCCTGTCGATTGGCGACATCAGCCAGAAGATGGTCAACTGAAGCTTTGTGGAAACGGGACCACATCCTCACTCCAGGCAATTCATTCAAAATCTCTACTACGCGCACAACACTGCAACTATCATCACGCTCCAACATCTTCTCAACTAATTCATTCTTACGAGTAAGAATCAAGTTTCTTGAAGAAGAAGTCTCTGTAGCTATGTCAACCTCCTTCCGCTTTCTTTTTGATCCAGATCCAGAACTTCCCACTCTAAACTGTGTTCCTACCACTGGTGGTGCCATACTTGCATCAAGTGAATCGGCTTCATCACCATTTTCTGCATCCACTCTAGAATCTAAACTTGTTTCTCCTTGTTGGGCGCTCCATCCCTCTGCTCCAGTAACAATAACTGAACAAAACGCTTCTCTAAAAACATCCTGGTTGGGCAGGAGTTGTTCTTATACTTTACAGCATCAGGCCATTCCTATATAAAAGGAAACAAAGAGATAAGTTAGTATATAACAAAAGCAGAAACAAAGGCTTGAAGCCAAATCAAAATAATGATAAGGGCATAATGAAACAATGATACATGTGAATAGTGAAAAAAGAAAGAGAGAGAGAAGTTACCTTAATTCGTTCATTCCACCAATCATCAGCCATGTCTATTCTTCCAAAAGCATCAAAGGTCATTCAAGTTCTGTTATGGAGCAAGATCTTATACCTATTGTATGCTCTTTTACACACATCATACTTGTTTTTAAACCTAATCCATGTATATTTTTTTGGAATTTCTCTTCAAACTTTTTTGTGACAGAATCCTTTCCAATCTGGTTCAATCCCGTCTTTGTTGTGTTCCCCTTTCTTTTCTCAGAAGTATAAAGTTGAAGAAAGTAACGACATTCCTCATCCGACCAATTCTAATTTCAATCAAAATCAACCAAATTCAAACAAATGCAAACATATATCTCTATAAAAAGAGAAGAAAATATAACTTACATCATCATTGTTCATCTTCTCAAGTCAGCCTTGGAATATAGCAAATCAAATCACAAGCTGCATAAACATCAATAAGAACTAATAAACAAACCGAGAGAACAACAACATAATAACCAGAGAGAACAACAACATAAGTTTATATTCCCTACAACAACCAAACCGAGAGAACAGCAACATAAGAACGAGAGAACAGCAACAAATTTGTTTCAAAACATGAGTGAAGCCACTAAAACAAATACACACGTTATAAAAAAAATATGTGTAGGGAATGGGTGTGTTCAAATGGGTGTGTAGAGTGTAAATGCACTTAGAATATAATAAAAAATATGTTGTTAGTACACAGAAATATAGTTAAACGATGGGATTGAAAATGTGATAACCTTTTTATAATTCCTTAACACAGAGAGAGAGAGAGAAAGATCATAAAGAGAATCATTCTCTACGCTAAGTGTGTAACCCAAATTGATGCTTTCGACATGATAAAATAACATGCCGAAGCAAGTTTCGATATCGTTCTGAGGACCAAACCATCAAATAGGAGGATTATATAATTTACATCAATAAGAAGAATAATGAAACGTATTGAGGATACTTCATCACCAAATTATCATTCCAGTTCCTCTCCAACACAGCGAAAAAAAATGAAAAATAGCCGAAAGAAGAAGGATGCAGATCGTAACAAATAAAACAGATGTAACCCACAGATAGTTTAAAAGTAATCTACAGCAGGCTAGAGAGGAGTTCATAGATGGATAACAGAAAGAGGATCCACAAGAATGTTTTAAGAATGTTAAAAGATCGGACGAATTCATCATGACATTTTTATCTATATCATGTCATAAACATCTTAAAGGCAATAAACAAAAGACATTTGCAACAAAATCCTCTTTACAGAACCATATGAGTTTTTAAAAAAAAGACAGTTTCAGTAGAAAAAAAACTAAAACCCAATTCACATCTCTAATAACAGTTCAAACCCTCCAATATTGATCTATGACATGAAATAGTTCTTATCCATACTTGTGAGTAATTGATTCTGGAAATGACTTCACTCTTGTCAAATAAAAACCACACAAGCTGTACACAACAAAAGAACAATTTTTAAACTAAACCCATTATAGATCAGACGAATTAAACATCAATTTCACCTAAAACCAGACTACTCTGCCCTAAAATTAAAGAA
>JALLKC010000148.1:0-28203 GCA_024034495.1 Camelina laxa | reverse complement strand
ACCATGAAGCACGACCATCCAACATAGCCGATAGATTGCAAAGAGACTCCGGCCGTTATCGATAAGGCCACTTTCCGAAGCATTTGGGTCCAGCCGTACGGAACAGCATAAGCATAAGGTCCGATAAACGTCTCGACACCGCTCGGATGAGCCTCTCGCAATCCCTAACTGCAAGGTGGATGTTGCTTTCCTCGGAACAGCCTAGCCGGATCCATGCTTATCCACCAAAGCACGACCAGCCAGCTAGGCGAGGGTGGAAACCGATGCCCATGGGGACATCTCGGTAATTCGTGCGATCTACGAATACGCCGCCACCCATTCGGCCTCGGAGAATCCATGTCCGCCCATGCATGACACGCCCATTCTCCTCGGCGACGGGGTGAAACGATGCCCGTGGGGACATCTCGGTACATCCTGCGCATCCCGCATATACCGCCACCCCTAAGGCCTCGAAGAATCCATGCCAGCCCACGCATGACACGCCCATTCTCCGAGACCAACACCATCTTCCGTCCATATAATCCGAAAAAATCCCAAAAACGCAACAAAACCGGTCGCCGGAAAAGTCGCCGGAAAAATTTTCCGGCGACAGTGCCGGCAACCGGCCGGTCGGACATCCCTCGGACGAGTCCCCCATCCCAATCCCTCGATCGCTACCCCCGATCGCTACCCACGTCCGGAACCGAGTAGGGGTACCTGGGTCTGCCCGGACTTCCACCAACACCCACCCCCCTATATAGCTCTTAGCGTTTTTCTCGGTCCGGCACCAGGAGACATTGAAATGTCTGAGGAGTCACTGGTGCCAAAAAAAAAAAAATACTTGGAATTTTTTTCTGATTTTTTGCATGCATCATAAGCATACTGAATCTGATTTTCTGGTAAATTTTCAGAATTTTCTGGGCACTCTAGCTATTTATTTTGATTTTTACCAAAATCGAAGGACCAAGCCTAGCCAGAGCTCCGTGAACCGATTTGATGCGAAATAGACATCTAGAACTCTTCATTGATGTATTTTATTAGTTTCGGTCGCAAAACATTGGAACTAACTCGGTACTTTTCGAAAGTTACTCGAGGCCAAAAATTTCCCGCATCGCGGTACGTATCCGGCCGATGCGGACGAGTCCCCCGTTCACTGCGGACGATGGGACCGTTCACTGCGGACGATGGGACCGTTCACTGCGGACGATGACACCGTTCACTCCGGACGATGGGACCGTTCACTCCGGACGATGGCACCGTTCACTCCGGACGATGGCACCGTTCACTTCCGGACGATGACCCGTTCACTCCGGACGATGACACCGTTCACTCCGGACGATGACACCGTTCACTCCGGACGATGGCACCTTTCACTCCCCGGACGTGACACCGTTCACTCCGGACGATGACACCGTTCACTCCGGACGATGGCACCGTTCACTCCGGACGATGACAGCACCGTTCACTGCGGACGATGGACCGTTCACTCCGGACGATGGACCGTTCACTCCGGACGATGGCACCGTTCACTCCGGACGATGCACCGTTCACTCCGGACGATGGCACCGTTCACTCCGGACGATGGCACCGTTCACTCCGGACGATGGCACCGTTCACTCCGGACGATGGCACCGTTCACTCCGGACGATGGCACCGTTCACTCCGGACGATGACACCGTTCACTCCGGACGATGGCACCGTTCACTAGACATCCGGACGATGGCACCGTTCACTCCGGACGATGACACCGTTCACTCCGGACGATGGGACCGTTCACTCCGGACGATGGGACCGTTCACTCCGGACGATGGGACCGTTCACTCCGGACGATGACACCGTTCACTCCGGACGATGGCACCGTTCACTCCGGACGATGACACCGTTCACTCCGGACGATGGCACCGTTCACTCCGGACGATGACACCGTTCACTCCGGACGATGACACCGTTCACTCCGGACGATGGCACCGTTCACTCCGGACGATGACACCGTTCACTGCGGACGATGGGACCGTTCACTCCGGACGATGGCACCGTTCACTCCTATCTTGCACCGTTCACTCCGGACGATGCACCGTTCACTCCGGACGATGGCACCGTTCACTCCGGACGATGGCACCGTTCACTCCGGACGATGGCACCGTTCACTCCGGACGATGGCACCGTTCACTCCGGACGATGACACCGTTCACTCCGGACGATGGCACCGTTCACTCCGGACGATGGCCGTTCACTCCGGACGATGACACCGTTCACTCGGACGATGACACCGTTCACTCCGGACGATGGGACCGTTCACTCCGGACGATGACACCGTTCACTCCGGACGATGGCACCGTTCACTCGGACGATGGAACCGTTCACTGCGGACGATGGGACCGTTCACTCCGGACGATGGGACCGTTCACTCCGGACGATGGACCGTTCACTCCGGACGATGGACCGTTCACTCCGGACGATGACACCGTTCACTCCGGACGATGACACCGTTCACTCCGGACGATGACACCGTTCACTCCGGACGATGGCACCGTTCACTCCGGACGATGCACCGTTCACTCCGGACTGGCACCGTTCACTCCGGACGATGGGACCGTTCACTCCGGACGATGACACCGTTCACTCCGGACGATGGGACCGTTCACTCCGGACGATGACACCGTTCACTCCGGACGATGGGACCGTTCACTCCGACGATGACACCGTTCACTCCGGACGATGGGACCGTTCACTCCGGACGATGAACCGTTCACTCCGGACGATGGCACCGTTCACTCCGGACGATGACCGTTCACTCCGGACGATGACACCGTTCACTCCGGACGATGGCACCGTTCACTCCGGACGATGGGACCGTTCACTCCGGACGATGACACCGTTCACTCCGGACGATGGCACCGTTCACTCCGGACGTGTTTTCCAAGTGACCCGTGACAAGCACTTAGTTCCAATTGTTTTCTTGTTTTGTTCCTTTGACCAAGTGTATCATAATAATAACAACCCTTTATGCACTCATCCCAATTCTTCTTTAGTATGTGCTATGCTCTTCATTGTTCATTGTTGTCCCTTGGGAAGCAGTTAACACTTAGTTCCAATTGTTCCAAGCCTCACCACCACCCACCCACTTGTAGAGTTTTCTTTCTACTTGGTCCAAGTAATTTTTTTCTTCCAAGTGTTACTTACCCGCCCCATCCTCCCTCCCGCTAGGCACATTTGTGAGTGTTTGGGCGTTTGAACCGACTTGGCTATATTTGATAAAGAATGCTACCAAGTCATAAAGTAGAACCTCTCGGGATTATTGCAGATAAACTTGAAGATTTTTTTTAAGGGAGACTTTGTTTTTTACAAGTGTTTGGGGACTTTGTTTTTTACAAGTGTTTGGGGACTTTGTTTTTTACAAGTGTTTGGGGCTTCTTTGTTTTTTACAAGTGTTTGGGACTCTTTGTTTTTTACAAGTGTTTGGGGAGGGTCGAATCTTTCACTCGGACGATGGCACCGTTCACTCCGGACGATGGCACCGTTCACTCCGGACGATGGGACCGTTCACTCCGGACGATGGCACCGTTCACTCCGGACGATGGCACCGTTCACTCCGGACGATGACACCGTTCACTCCGGACGATGGCACCGTTCACTCCGGACGATGACACCGTTCACTCCGGACGATGACACCGTTCACTCCGGACGATGGCACCGTTCACTCCGGACGATGGCACCGTTCACTGCGGACGATGGCACCGTTCACTCCGGACGATGGCACCGTTCACTCCGGACGATGGCACCGTTCACTCCGGACGATGGCACCGTTCACCGGACGATGGCACCGTTCACTCCGGACGATGGCACCGTTCACTCCGGACGATGACACCGTTCACTCCGGACGATGGCACCGTTCACTCCGGACGATGACACCGTTCACTCCGGACGATGGCACCGTTCACTCCGGACGATGGCACCGTTCACTCCGGACGATGGCACCGTTCACTCCGGACGATGGCACCGTTCACTCCGGACGATGGGACCGTTCACTCCGGACGATGGCACCGTTCACTCCGGACGATGACACCGTTCACTCCGGACGATGGCACCGTTCACTCCGGACGATGGGACCGTTCACTCCGGACGATGACACCGTTCACTCCGGACGATGACACCGTTCACTCCGGACGATGACACCGTTCACTCCGGACGATGGGACCGTTCACTCCGGACGATGGGACCGTTCACTCCGGACGATGACCGTTCACTCCGGACGATGACACCGTTCACTCCGGACGATGGCACCGTTCACTCCGGACGATGGGACCGTTCACTCCGGACGATGACACCGTTCACTCCGGACGATGACACCGTTCACTCCGGACGATGACACCGTTCACTCCGGACGATGGGACCGTTCACTCCGGACGATGGGACCGTTCACTCCGGACGATGGGACCGTTCACTCCGGACGATGGGACCGTTCACTCCGGACGATGGGACCGTTCACTCCGGACGATGGGACCGTTCACTCCGGACGATGACACCGTTCACTCCGGACGATGACACCGTTCACTCCGGACGATGACACCGTTCCGGACGATGGGACCGTTCAATCCGGACGATGGCACCGTTCACTCCGGACGATGGCACCGTTCACTCCGGACGATGGACCGTTCACTCCGGACGATGACACCGTTCACTCCGGACGATGGACCGTTCACTCCGGACGATGACACCGTTCACTCCGGACGATGGGACCGTTCACTCCGGACGATGACACCGTTCACTCCGGACGATGGGACCGTTCACTCCGGACGATGACACCGTTCACTCCGGACGATGGCACCGTTCACTCCGGACGATGACACCGTTCACTCCGGACGATGACACCGTTCACTCCGGACGATGGCACCGTTCACTCCGGACGATGGACCGTTCACTCCGGACGATGAACCCAATTGAGTCTTTTTCACTTGGCACCGTTCACTCCGGACGATGGCACCGTTCACTCCGGACGTGTTTTCCAAGTGACCCGTGACAAGCACTTAGTTCCAATTGTTTTCTTGTTTTGTTCCTTTGACCAAGTGTATCATAATAATAACAACCCTTTATGCACTCATCCCAATTCTTCTTTAGTATGTGCTATGCTCTTCATTGTTCATTGTTGTCCCTTGGGAAGCAGTTAACACTTAGTTCCAATTGTTCCAAGCCTCACCACCAACCACTTGTAGAGTTCTCTTCTACTTGGTCCAAGTAATTTTTTTCTTCCAAGTGTTACTTACCCGCCTCATCCTCCCTCCCGCTAGGCACATTTGTGAGTGTTTGGGCGTTTGAACCGACTTGGCTATATTTGATAAAGAATGCTACCAAGTCATAAAGTAGAACCTCTCGGGATTATTGCAGATAAACTTGAAGATTTTTTTTAAGGGAGACTTTGTTTTTTACAAGTGTTTGGGGACTTTGTTTTTTACAAGTGTTTGGGGACTTTGTTTTTTACAAGTGTTTGGGGCTTCTTTGTTTTTTACAAGTGTTTGGGACTCTTTGTTTTTTACAAGTGTTTGGGGAGGGTCGAATCTTAGCGACATAGGGCCGTTCACTCCGGACGATGGCACCGTTCACTCCGGACGATGGACCGTTCACTCCGGACGATGGCACGTTCATCCGGACGATGGCACCGTTCACTCCGGACGATGCACCGTTCACTCCGAGATGCAGTTCACTCCGGACGATGGGAGTTCACTCCGGACGATGACACCGTTCACTCTGGACGATGACACCGTTCACTCCGGACGATGAGACCGTTCACTCCGGACGATGGCACCGTTCACTCTGGACGATAGCACCGTTCACTCCGGACGATGGCACCGTTCACTCCGGACGATGGACCGTTCACTCAGGACGATGGCACCGTTCACCGGACGATGGGACCGTTCACTCCGGACGATGGCACCGTTCACTCCGGACGATGACACCGTTCACTCCGGCCGATGGCACCGTTCACTCCGGACGATGACACCGTTCACTCCGGACGATGGTACCGTTCACTCCGGACGATGACACCGTTCTCTCCGGACGATGGCACCGTTCACTCCGGACGATGGCACCGTTCACTCCGGACGATGGGACGTTCACTCCGGACGATGGCACCGTTCACTCGGACGATGACACCGTTCACTCCGGACGATGGCACCGTTCACTCCGGACGATGGGACCGTTCACTCCGGACGATGACACCGTTCCTCCGGACGATGACACCGTTCACTCCGGACGATGACACCGTTCACTCCGGACGATGGGACCGTTCACTCCGGACGATGGGACCGTTCACTTCCGGACGATGACACCGTTCACTCCGGACGATGGGACCGTTCACTTCCGGACGATGAACCCAATTGAGTCTTTTTCACTTTGGAAACTGATTTCTCTCCCAAGTGTTTTCCAAGTGACCCGTGACAAGCACTTAGTTCCAATTGTTTTCTTGTTTTGTTCCTTTGACCAAGTGTATCATAATAATAACAACCCTTTATGCACTCATCCCAATTCTTCTTTAGTATGTGCTATGCTCTTCATTGTTCATTGTTGTCCCTTGGGAAGCAGTTAACACTTAGTTCCAATTGTTCCAAGCCTCACCACCAACCACCCACTTGTAGAGTTTTCTTTCTACTTGGTCCAAGTAATTTTTTTCTTCCAAGTGTTACTTACCCGCCCCATCCTCCCTCCCGCTAGGCACATTTGTGAGTGTTTGGGCGTTTGAACCGACTTGGCTATATTTGATAAAGAATGCTACCAAGTCATAAAGTAGAACCTCTCGGGATTATTGCAGATAAACTTGAAGATTTTTTTTAAGGGAGACTTGTTGTAAACTAGAGAGTTTTGGGAGTAAATCTCTTATTCTTATTTATTATGATCGAATGAGGTTACATATTTATAGGGCAAAGGAGTAGCCCTAAGACCAAAATACAATAGGAAATACAAAGTATGAATGGGCTATAGACTATGGGCCTAATGGGCTGAACCCATGAACTAATGGGCTGGACCTTAGTACCCAATGGGCTGGACAGTAAATGGGCCGGTCTAATGGAGTCCACTTAAGTGTTTTACAACACTCCCCCTTGGACGAAATGACCGTGCCTATGTTGGATGGGATCGCTGCAATGTGCTTAGGGGATGCTGCCTCATTAAAACCTTACCAGGAAAACCCAGTGGGACAAAACCTTGGTGAAGGAAAAAGAGTACAGCACACATTGCTCCCCTGTTCCAAACATCACTCTAATTCCTTAAGCCTCCGCATTCCAATCTGGTGCGTGAGCTTCTTGAATGCTTTGGTGAAGAGATCGGCTGAGTTGTCGCATGATTGAACTTGAGTAGTATATGCTTCGTCCGATCTCCCTTGATGTAACCTTCCTTGAGCTGTGCAATGCAGGCGGTATTGTCTTCATGTATGACCGTAGCTTCCTTGTTTTCGACCATACACACTTAGACTTTCTTTGTTATAACCTGCATTAGCAAAACCAACTAAAACCTTCTTTGTTATAGTTAGTATAATATAAACCCAAATTTAAAATTCCTTGTAACAAATACTTAATTTCACTCTAGTGCCTTTGGGTTTGACAAGAACTAATTCTTGCTAGGAGGTTCACGGCAAAACTTATGTTTGGTCTAGTGTGGCTAGCCAAAACATTAACTCTCCTATAGCACTGAGCTATGGCATTTCAGGAGTGAGAACTTCCTCATTGTCCTTCTTTGGACCAATGGATCTTTTATCCAAATCAATGCTCCTTACAACCATTGGGCTAGTCAATGGGTGAGCTTAGTCCTTATTAAACCTCTTGAGTACTTTTGTATATGCCATTTGATGCACAAGGACTCTATCATTTATGTACTCAACTTATAACCCCAAACAGAATATTTCTTTCTCTCTTGCCTAGGCCTTTTATTTCAAAATCTTTCTACTGTTGGGCGATTAACCAGGGGTTCCAAGGATGTTTAAATCATCCATATAAACTGCTATGATTACAAACCCTTTGTTTGCAAACTTCTTTAAAAACATGACTGATGGGATCATTCTTATAGCCCTCTTTGGCTAGGTACTTACTTAATCTATTGTACCATATACACCCACTTTGTTTCAGTCCAGTAAGGGATTTGTCTAGCCTTATGCAGTATTTTCTCGAGAACCACTCTTATCTTTGAGCTCTATACCCTCTGGTAATCTCATAAATTTCATTTTCCAGTGGACCATGTAAGTATACGGTTTTAACATCCATAAACCGTAAATCCAGTTTTTCTTTTATAGCCAGACTTATTAAAGTCGTTGCATTCATCACAGGGAGTAAGTCTCCTCATAATCTATTCCTGGTCTTTGAGAGAATCCTTGTGCTACAAGCCGTGTCTTAACTCACGCTTTCATTACTCTCATTTCTCTTTCTTACAAAGACCAACTTATGTCCAACTGGTTTTATATCAAGTGTTGTCCTTAAGGTCGGACCAAACACATTCCTCTTCTTGTAAGAGTTTAACTCCACGTCAATGGCTTCTTTCTATTTTAGCCAATCTCTACTTTGAGTGCACTTTAACATAGACGTGAGTTTCTGATCCTCATTTACTTCAAGTGCTACCTTGCATGCAAATATTTTATTTATGTCGACATCTTTGCAGTTCCATTTTATTCTAGACATGATATAGTTTATGGAGCTCTCATTATTATCAATACCATCAGGACCTTGAGGTTTGGCGTCCCAAATCTCATTGTTGGTACCTTAGGATTTGCCGCGGCCATGTCTATATTTTTCTCTTAACCTCGGTTTCTTTTGCACCTTTCTTAGATTTCCGAAGGTTCTTTTCTATGGAACATATTGGTCTATTTAGACTCTGTAGCAACTTGATTATTGTGTTCCTTTTGAACATCAATACGTACTGGTGCATTACAAGCTGGTATGTACGATTTTCTTATTCTCTTTGGGTCAAAAGGAATCTGGCAATTTATTAGCTAGCTTTTGCAAATGAATAATCTTTTGGACCTCTGCATCATGGGCTAGAGTCCGAGGATCTTGCCAATTTTAAGGATGTTTGATTTCATAATATTTCTTTGACCAGCTTGTTTATCTCTCCACCCAACATAGAAAACTCGGATTCAACTAAGTGATAATCCGCGTATCTGGCCACATAAATAAATCACCCTTGGCTCAAGATACTTAGCAATGGTGGGAGAATCATATTCATCATATATTCCCATCCTCTCTTAGGATCCCATTTTTGTTCTCTGTGATGATGCAATATAAACGGCACACCCGAATAATATTTGAGATGGGATATGTCTGGCTCATGACCCGTTAGTAATTGGGATGGTGAATATTCTATTCTCACTAGATGGCCTGATGCGTATAAGCTTTACTGCATGTAATATTGTGTGTCCCCAAGCCGACACAGGAAGCTTCGACCTCATGAGTGATGGTCGAGCAATGTTTAATGAAGGATTCATCTAATCCATTCTCTATATGTTCATGTTCCACAGGGTGGTCCACACTTCCCCCCATGGACATACCATTATTATTAAACACTTGGGATATAAATTCACCAGCACTGTCTAGACTTATAGTCTTAAGTGGATAATTTATTTATTTACTGGTGATGGCCTTATAATGAGTTTTCCTTGTGTACATGCTACACACGTGAGATTCTTAGGAATAACTCTTCTCTCTTAGGAGTGTGCCCATTTTTTATATCTGCTTACGCATCATGTTAGAACTCGGATGGCCAATCCGGTCATGCCATAAAGTGAATCATTGAACATTTTGTTCATTGCCATATTAGCCTCTATCATTTTAATTTTAGCATGGTAGGACCAGTGGCTAGTGCGGGTATAGTCTCTAGGATTTTCTTATATCCTTAGGTGATTTCAATAATATATAGGAACTCTCTGTTTCCTTCACCCTTTATTTTAACATAGGAACCATTCAAATGAATGTCCTTAAAACTCAATAAGCTTCTCTTAGAGCTGGGTGAATATAAAGCATCACTTAGTTCAAATGTGTGCCATAAAATATATGCCTGGCCGTAGCCTTCACTTTGGCTTGCTATACCCGCTTATCTTTGCTAATATTGGCATTTTTCAAAATTTGTGTGGCTTAATCCACTATCCACCACACTTATGTTCTTGTCCTTAGCCATTTCCAATAATGGACAAGATTTTATGTTTTAAATATATTGAAGGAAATAAAACTGAATTTAAAACAAAATAATACTTCAATCAAATGCAAAGCATAGAAATTAAATTAATACACCACATGAGTTTAATTATTTTTCTTTAGGCAATTAAAAATATCATAATCCAATTTAGTCATCTTTCTCATGGTTTAAATTTCTTTACCATCGAGATGAACCAGGTTAGTTTCTGGATTTATTTTCTTTATTTTCAAACTCTCTTAATAGAGATCAACAAGGTGCTTAGGAGTTTTGTATGTCTTTATCTAATGGTTTTCTATACCATAATTATTACAAGTGGACTTAGGTCTTATGTTGCGGTTTAAGTAACATGCGGCCTATTCCCCGACCACGGCCGAAGCCTAATCGGTTTATATGGCCTTTGACCATCATAATTATGTCATTGGTAAGTCCCACGACCAGGACCACCACGTCCACTTTTCCTTGGCCACGGCCACACTTGTCCCTATGGACATAGTTAGAGACCTTAGTCTCTTTTGGCTCTTTTAGGCTCTTGAGGATTTTTCTTTGTAATGTTAACCTTGTGAGCTTCATTGCACTTTTCATTAATAATTGCTCATTGTTTTGCTCAGCAACTAGCAAACAAGAGATGAGGTCTGCATAGGTCTTAAACCTTTTAGTGTGAAAAGCAGAGAATGTATTCTCTAGCAGTTCTTTCTTAGTAACCTTAGTACCACACAACCTTAGGATAGAGACAATCTTAAAAGCTCTGAGTTATACTCATTCCAAGGATTTGAATTCCTGGATCCTTAGGTTTTTCCAATCAAATTGAGCCTTTGGTAGGGGCACCATCTGTTGGTGTCCATATTTGTTTTTCAACTCTGTCCAAAGGTCAATAGGATTTTCTATGGTGAGGTACTGATTCTTGAGACTCTTAGTAAGGTGATGGTGCATATGCATAATCACCTTGTATATATATTCTAGTGCAATCATTATCATTTTTAATACACTCACATAGGTCCTTAGATTTTACAAAACATGCACCCAATTATATCATGCGGTTTTTGAGACCGAACCATGTAATTAATTTTTGGATCATGCCACGCGGTGTTTAAGACCGAACCATGGAATCATTTTAGTCTTAGGTCATGCGGTATTTGAGACCGAAACATGCCTTGCCTTTATTCATAATTTCGAACTTAGGTCATGCGGTATTTAAGACCGAAACATGCCATCATATTTAATCTTTAGGTCATGCGGTGTTTAAGACCGAACCATGCCTTTATTATACTCAATTTCGTGGCTTTATTATGCATAAGGAACAACAAACCTAGATAGGAACTAGCATGCATGCAACAATTTCCTTTTAACATGATTTCCTTTTAGCAAATTTCCTTTTTCTTAAGTTTCCTTTTATCTTAGCAAAATTTCCTTTTACTAATGGGAACTAGGTTTGATTTTAGCAACCCTAAACAATTAATCTCAATTTCGATTTTAGGGTTCATGCAGCTTGATCATTATTCAATAAACGAATCTATAACACCCTATACATGATTCGATTTTATATTTATGATGCATGCAATAAACAATCAAGCAATCATTCAATAGGAATTAACCGGATTTCATTGTGAATAATTTGGTGCAATTGACAATCAATCTAGCAACCCTAAACCTCACACAATCCGATTTCCAAATTTTAGGGTTCTTATAGCTTTTAGTCATGTTCGAGTTTTATACATGTCCGATGGTTTGATATGTTTACCTTCCACCTTTTGGAGGTTGACTGGATATGAACCGGGAGCTAAAGACCTCGGTTTTACCTTTTCCTTGACCACGAACCTCGGACTGGATAGGGACTATGGACCGATCACGAACGAGTCTTCGAACAGAATCATGAACTCGAACAGAATAACGAACCCGCGTCCTTCACGAACTGAACTCGAACCGCGAACCTCGAACAGAACTCCAATAAAACTTTGATCACGATCAGAAACGATCGACGAACTTTGCTTGCCCTGAATACGAACTGTTCGCCGAACAGGAGCCCGAACTTGAGCTGATCGCGAACTTGGAGCCGGATTAATCACAAACTGGAACCGAACGCGCGAGCTTTGAAGAACCGCGAACTTGTCCGATGTTGAGCATCCACCGAGTTTCGAACGAACAAGGAGAGATGAAACGGCAGCAGTTTTAGGGTTCGGACAAGAGAAGAAAGATGTGCGGCGGCGTTAGGGTTTTAGGGTTTTACTCAGCTGGATATAGAAACTATCGTGCTGATAACGTGTTGTAAACTAGAGAGTTTAGGGTGTAAATCTCTTGTTCTTATTTATTATGATCGAAGGAGGTTACATATTTATAGGGCAAGGAGTAGCCCTAAGACCAAAACAGAATAGGAAATACAAAGTATGAATGGGCCATTGGCCATGGGCCTAATGGGCTGAACCCATGAACTAATGGACTGGACCTAAGTACCCAATGGGCTGTACAGTAGATGGGCCGGTCTAATGGAGTCCACTTAAGTGTTTTACAACAGGACTTTGTTTTTTACAAGTGTTTGGGACTTTGTTTTTTTACAAGTGTTTGGGGCTTTCTTTGTTTTTTACAAGTGTTTGGGACTCTTTGTTCACTCCGGACGATGGACGATGGCACCGTTCACTCCGGACGATGGGACCGTTCACTCCGGACGATGGGACCGTTCACTCCGGACGATGCACCGTTCATCGGACGATGGGACCCGTTCACTCCTGACGATGGGACCGTTCACTCCGGACGATGGCACCGTTCACTCCGGAGGACCGTTCACTGACGATGGGACCGTTCACTCCGGACGATGGACAGTTCACTCCGGACGATGGGACGTTCACTCGGACGATGGGACGTTCACTCCGGACGATGAACCGTTCACTCCGACGACGAAACCGTTCACTCCGGACGATGAACTGACGATGGACCGTTCACTCCGGACGATGACACGTTGCCCGGACGATGGCACCGTTCACTCGATGGACCGTTCATGACGACACCGTTCACTCCGGACGATGACACCGTTCACTCCGGACGATGAAACCGTTCACTCCGGAACGTTCATGGCACCGTTCACTTCGTTTCCGGACAACACCGTTCACTTCATCCGATGGGACCGCATGTCCTCACTCATGGTCACTTACCGCCCATGTTTCTCCTCGGCGACGGGTGTGAAACGATGCCGTGGGGACATCTCGGTACATCCTGCGCATCCCGCATATACCGCCACCCCTAAGGCCCGAAGAATCCATGCCAGCCACGCATGACACGCCCTTCTCCGACCAACACTGATGTGAGCACGGGATCGGTCCCTCGACCATGGACACTCGCATCTCTCGGACACCTCTCGGCCACCCCCTCGGACAGCACCCGGACACCTCTCGGCCACTCTTACCACCCGCGGAACAACTTTGGACCGGCCTTCCTAGTAATGTGCGGCACCAACGAGTCCCCAAGGATCATCAAGGAGGAGCAAGACAAGTCACCTAATGGACAAGTTCAAGCCAAGCTCCACCCTTCGCAACAATGGCTCATGGCTAGCATCACCATTGAAGAGCCTTGATTCGCGTGTCTTCACCATCAAGTTAGTGTGAAGACGCTCCTAAGTCATTAGAAGGAGCTGTACTCTTTTTCCTACTTTGGGTTTGTCCCAATGGGTTTACCAAAGGGGTTTTAACGAGGCAGCAAACTCTAGTGCATCTCCACTTCGTTCCCACTTGGCTCATGACTTGGAAACATTCATTGACATGCTTAGGAGCCAAGGAAGTGAAGATCCTATAACGCGTCCAGCCAATGACGTGGCCCCCCCCCATCTCCTCCTTCCTTCCTTTTAATTTCATCCTGAATTTTTGACCGTTGGATTGGTCTTTGTTTTGAATTGCTTTTGCTTTTGCTTTATGGCCAAGTGTAAGGATCAGATCCTGGCCGCGTGTCTAGGGTTTAGTGTTCTCCCATTTGTAAGCCTCCCTATAAGAAGGCCTAAACCCTCATTGTAAAAGTGAGACTGGAAGTATTGAATTAAATTCACAAGAGAGCCATGGCCGATTAGTGACTGTCCGTACCGTCGCCGACCGTACCTAGTTCCAAGCGCGCGTGATCAATAACCAATGCTTGACTCGACTTGATCAAGTATGGAGTATGAAGATCCTTACTCCGATGAAGAACCATGGTATGAAGAATATCATGGCAGTGATCCGGAACTAGAGGTCACCGAGAACGAACCAAGTTACGACGAACACCATGGTAACCGATCCAGAACCAGAGGCTACCGAGGATGAACCGTGGTACGACGAACACCATGTACCGACCGGAACCAGAGGCTACCGAGGACGAACCATGGTACGAAGAGACTATGAAGAAGGTTCGGAACCAGAGGAACACGAGCATGGGTCATCGGAATACTATTGGCCGTCTACCTCTCAAGCCACACCTCATTGCGAGCCATGGCCGATTAGTGACGAAGATTCCGATGGCGGCAACTGTGGCTCTTACTATTCGCCATCGCGGTATCACCGAGAGCTGCGGAAGGAGTACTCGAGATGCACCCGAGAACTCCCGACCTGGTCACCTCACGCATCATCGAGCAAGTCAAGTGCTTACCGCACTTGGAACCAAGGTCTTCCGAGCTGGTGTCCACGCGCATTACCGGCCAACAAGTCAAGCCGCGGCCGAAACAAAGCCGAGGCAAGCATTGTGGGTTCTCGGACTAAGTCAGGGGAGCAAGCCGCAAGGAAGCCAGTGCACTCTTCCGGAGCACCAAGTTTCACGGACGAGTTGATTGCTATCCAATCTCAAACTCCGACACCTTGGAGAAATGTTGGGCCAAGTAGAGTCATCTTACACCCGCGGAGAGTCATCACGGCACCACACTCGACCCTTGTGTCTTCATCAACGCCAGACCAACAAGTTCCTTACCAGCCGGAACAAAAATGCTTGGACGCGGAACAGACTGAAGACCGACTTGACCGAGGACGCACAACATCGGAGCAATCTGGGCATGCCCGGACAATAAAGAGGACGTCTATGATTCAGGCGGAATCATAGAGACGCCAGCCGAGCCTCCCGATCACCAAACATCACACTCGGAGGTACAAGTTCGAGACATCAGGCAGACCACGGTCATTCCTTACCGCTCTTGACGACCGAACGAACGCTCGACCGCCGCGTCCGGAGCAGACCATTGTACGTGAATCCTCATCCGAGACGCGTACCGAGATACTAGGCGAAGTCAACAAAGAGTCTGGCCGTGCGATCAGTTTCCTATCCAGCGTTTGCTTGTTAATGGGGAGTTTCAAGCAGGTTGAGCAACGAAGGTGACCATTGAAGGGTCTTCCCATTCGGTAAATATTCTTGACTACTTCTAGTAGTATGCTCCAGCTGGAGTTGCCAATACCGTGCCACCCTTGTCTTTTCCTTAGCGCCAAGACCGTTACCGCACAAGGTCCTATGGCGACGCATTGGTCCAACTTTGGTGCGGATCCAACTTTCGTGTGGCATCCTGGAGAGTTTCAACAACCAGCCATGGTTCATGAAGGGAGCAGTGCTCAATGCACTGGTCTTTACCGGGGAAGTCTTATCCTTTTCCCTTAAGGCCTTACTGTTTCCTTTTGATCCCGGTATATTAAGCCGCGGTTGAACTTTTGATGCTGCTGATTTGGGTTTCCCTTTTTGATCCAGGTGATGAGCAAGTTTTTTGAAGGTCAAAACTTCTATAAGAGGGAGGGAATGATGTGAGCACGGGATCGGTCCCTAGACCATGGACACTCGCTCTCTCGGACACCTCTCGCCACCCCTCGGACAGCACCCGGACACCTCTCGGCCACTCTTACCACCCGCGGAACAACTTTGGACCGCCTTCCTAGTAATGTGCGGCACCAACGAGTCCCCAAGGATCATCAAGGAGGAGCAAGACAAGTCACCTAATGGACCATTTCAAGCCAAGCTCCACCCTTCGCACCAATGGCTCATGGCTAGCATCACCATTGAAGAGCCTTGAGTCGTGACCAGCTTTGGGAAGCCTGATTCGCGTGTCTTCACCATCAAGTTAGTGTGAAGACGCCCCTAAGTCATTAGAAGGAGCTGTACTCTTTTCTACTTTGGGTTTGTCCCAATGGGTTTACCAAAGGGGTTTTAACGAGGCAGCAAACTCTAGTGCATCTCCACTTCGTTCCCACTTGGCTCATGACTTGGAAACATTCATTGACATGCTTAGGAGCCAAGGAAGTGAAGATCCTATAACCGCGTCCAGCCAATGACGTGGCCCCCCCCATCTCCTTCCTTCCTCCTTTTAATTTCATCTTGAATTTATGACCGTTGGATTGGTCTTTGTTTTGAATTGCTTTTGCTTTTGCTTTATGGCCAAGTGTAAGGATCAGATCCTGGCCGCGTGTCTAGGGTTTTAGTGTCTCCCATTTGTAAGCCTCCCTATAGAAGGCCTAAACCCTCATTGTAAAAGTGAGACTGGAAGTATTGAATTAAATTCACAAGAGAGAATCTTTGTTCTTGTCTCGCCTCTCTCCTTAGTCCAAGTCCGGGACTTGACTACCGAGAAACCCTAGCCGATCTCGAACGGGTTCGAGATCGACTAGCTGACCGTATCACGGGCCGAGCCATTTCCCGTGTGTCGTCGCATCAAACCACTTCGCGTACATCTATACCGTCCAACGTTCGGTCTCGACCGTCCGTTGCGATCCGCTTCGACTCCATCGTACCCTAGTGAACCGAGGTCGAGTTTCTTACTCGGTTCGCTAGCCACCGTCCGTTTCCGACCGTATCGTCCATCCGCTGCCGTGTTCTTCAGTCGACCAGCCGCTTTCAAGCAGCTGTTCGACCAAGTCTGCGTTCCACTCGTTCGTTGCCCCCAAATTCCGTTCCCATCGTTCATCTCGTCTCCTATTTCGTTCCCGCACCCATCTGGTCCGAGGAAAGTATCCGGTACACCGACCGATTCGAGGAACCGACTCTCCGTCGTACCGCGAGCCGTCCGGCGTTCACATCAGCTGGTATCAGAGCTAAAAGCTCCTCCAAAGGTTGTGTCTTTCCTTCACCTTTCTATTCGTCCATCTTGTGTCATCGTTTGCTTCCGTTTGTTCTAGGTTGTTAGTTTTTTTGTTTTTGTGTCTTTGCGGTTCCTTAGCTTCGTCCTTTGCGTCGCTTAGGTCCGTCAGTCTCCGTCTTTCGTTTTGTGTCATCGTTAGATCGTCTGGTTCTTCTTATTTCTGGGTTTTGTTCGTCTTTGTTCTTGCTTAGTTCGTTAGATCCTTAAAGTCGAGTTTTTGTTTTTTTGCGTTCTTGTTGTGGTCCAAAGTTTGCTTTTTTGCGCGTGTGTTTGCTTTTAGGCGCGTGTAGGTTCTTTTTGTTAGTCATAGGATGCATTTTGCCTTGCTGTCTTCAATCATTGACCGCTCAGATAATACTTATCTGCTTGTTTGGGACGACGCGTTTTGCTCACATCGAATATTCGTTTTTGTTTGACGAGGTACCATTGCACGTCACGAACCAATCCACCGATCGAGCCATCCGCGTATCACCGTCCAGAGCAACGTATCATCACGCGCATCAAAGTCCAAGCTCTTATCGCATATTGCGTATCATCGTCCGATCACCATCGAGCCACCGGACGAGACATCGACCCCGCTGACCGTACCATCATCCGAGCATCGTCAGCTGCCGTACCAGCCGTCCGTCTCAATCGTCCCGTACCGACGTCCGACCATCGTTGGCCGTCGTACAAGCCGTCCTTCAATCGTCCGTGACGACGTCCGACCTACGCTGTCCGACCGTACGTCGTCGATCCACGTTGGCCGTCCGTACCGTCACCGACCCAGCGTTGGCGTCCGTACCACATACCGTACCACTCATCGTACCGTCGTCGATCCTACGTTGGTCGCCCGTACCGTCACCGACCCACGTTGGCCGTCCCGTACCATCACGACCACGTCGGCTGTCCGTAATCATCACCGACCACAGTTGCGCCCATCCGGAATCTTCGTACTACGGCCAATGGCTCGCATGAGGTGTGGCTTGAGAGGTTAGACGGCAATAGTATTCCGATGACCCATCGCTCGTGTTCCTCTGGTTCCGAACCTTCTCATAGTCCTCTTCGTACCATGGTTCGTCCTCGGTAAGCCTCTGGTTCGGTTCGGTACATGGGTGTTCGTCGTCCCGGTTCATCCTCGGTAGCCTCTGGTTCTGGATCGGTACCATGGTGTTCGTCGTACCTTGGTTCGTTCTCGGTGACTCTAGTTCCGGATCACTGCCATGATATTCTTCATACCATGGTTCTTCATCGGAGTAAGGATCTTCATACCCATACTTGATCAAGTCGAGTCAAGCATTGGTTATTGATCCACGCGCTTGGAACTAGGACGGTCGGCGACGGTACGGACCGTGGCCGGTCAGATTGGTACGGACGGCCACGTGGGTTTCGGTGATGATACGGACAGCGACTGGGTCGGTTGATGGTAACGGACGGCAACGTGGGTCGGTGACGGTACGGGGACCAACGTGGTCGCGACGGTACGGATGAGTGGTACGGATGAGTTTGCGGACGCCACGTGGTCGGTGAGACGGATACGGGGACGGCCAACGTGGATCGACGAGGTACGGTCGGACGGTAGGTCCGGACGTCGGTACGGACGATTGAGACGGACGGCTTGGTAGGCCGGCCAGCGCGGGTGGTCGGACGTCGGTACGGACGATTGAGACGGACGGTGTACGGCAGCTGACGATGCTCGGATGATGGTACGGTCAGCGGGGTCGATGTTCGTCCGGTGGCTCGATGGTGATCGGACGATGATACGCAATTATGCGATAAGGCTTGGACGTTGATTCGCGTGTGATGATACGTGCTCTGGACGGTGATACGGCGGATGGCTCGATCGTGGGATTGGTCGTGACGTGGCAATGGTACCGTCGTCAACAAAACGCAATATTCGTGAGCAATAAACGCGTCCAAACAGCAGATAAGTATTATCTGAGCGGTCAATGATTGAAGACAGCAAGGCAAAATGGCATCCTATGACTAACAAAAAGAACCTACACGCGTAAAAGCAAACACACGCGCAAAAAGCAAACTTTGGGACCAAACAAGAACGCAAAAACAAACTCGACTTAAGGATCTAACGAAACTAAGCAAGAACAAGACGAACAAAACCCAGAAATAAGAAGAACAGAACCGATCTAACGATGACACAAACGAAGACGGAGACTGACGGACCTAAGCGACGCAAGGACGAAGCTAAGGAACGCAAAGACACAAAAACAAACTAACAACTAGAACAAACGGAAGCAAACGATGACACAAGATGGACGAATAGAAAGGTGAAGGAAAGACACAACCTTTGAGGAGCTTTAGTCTGATCCGAGCTTGAGTGTGAACGCCGGCGGCTCGCGGTTACGGACGGAGAGTCGGTTCTCGAATCGGTCGGTGTACCGGATACTTTCCTCGGACCAGACGGTGGGGAACGAAATAGGAGACGAGAATGAACGATGGAACGGAATTTGGGGGCAAACGAACGAGTGGAACGCGACTTGGTTGCGAACAGCTGCTTGAAAAGCGGCTGTCGGACTGAAGAACACGGCAGCGGATGGACGGTACGGTCGAAACGGACGGTGGCTAGCGAACCGAGTAAAAACTCGACCTCGGTTCACTAGGGTAGATGGAGTCGAGCGGATCGCAACGGACGGTCGAGACCGAACGTTGGACGGTATAGATGTACGCGAAGGTGGTTTGATGCGACGACACCGGGAAATGCTCGGCCCGTGATACGGTCAGCTAGTCGATGTCGAACCCGGTTCGAGATCGGCTAGGGTTTCTCGGTAGTCAAGTCCCGGACTTGGACTAAGGAGAGAGGCGAGACAAGAACAAAGATTCTCTCTTTGTGAATTTAATTCAATACTTCCAGTCTAACTTTTACAATGAGGGTTTAGGCCTTCTTATAGGGAGGCTTACAAATGGGAGACACTAAACCCTAGACACGCGGCCAGGATCTGATCCTTAACACTTGGCCATAAAGCAAAAGCAAAAGCAATTCAAAACAAAGACCAATCCAACGGTCATAAATTCAGGATGAAATTAAAAGGAAGGAAGGAAGGAGATGGGGGGGCCACGTCATTGGCTGGACGCGGTTATAGGATCTTCACTTCTTGGCTCCTAAGCATGTCAATGAATGTTTCCAAGTCATGAGCCAGTGGGAACGAAGTGGAGATGCACTAGAGTTTGCTGCCTCGTTAAAACCCTTTGGTAAACCCATTGGGACAAACCCAAAGTAGGAAAAAGAGTACAGCTCCTTCTAATGACTTAGGGGCGTCTTCACACTAACTTGATGGTGAAGACACGCGAATCAGGCTTCCCAAAGCTGGTCACGACTCAAGGCTCTTCAATGGTGATGCTAGCCATGAGCCATTGTTGCGCGAAGGGTGGAGCTTGGCTTGAACTGGTCCATTAGGTGACTTGTCTTGCTCCTCCTTGATGATCCTTGGGGACTCGTTGGTGCCGCACATTACTAGGAAGGCCGGTCCAAAGTTGTTCCGCGGGTGGTAAGAGTGGCCGAGAGGTGTCCGGGTGCTGTCCGAGGGGTGGCCGAGAGGTGTCCGAGAGATGCGAGTGTCCATGGTCGAGGGACCGATCCCGTGCTCACATCATTCCCTCCTCTTATAGAAGTTTGACCTCAAAACTTTGCTCATCACTGGATCAAAAGGGAAAACCCAAATCAGCAGCATCAAAAGTTCAACGCGGCTTAATATACCGGGATCAAAAGGAAACAGTAAGGCCTTAAGGGAAAAGGATAAGACTTCCCCGGTAAGACCAGTGGCATTGAGCACTGCGATCCCTTCATGAACCATGGTTGGTTGTTGAAACTCTCAGGATGCCACACGAAAGTTGGATCCGCACCAAAGTTGGACAATGCGTCGCCATAGGACCTTGTGCGGTAACGGTCTTGCGCTAAGGAAGAACAAGGGTGGCACGGTATTGGCAACTCCCAGCTGGAGCATACTACTAGAAGTAGTCAAGAATATTACCGAATGGGAAGACCCTTCAATGGTCACCTTCGGTTGCTCACCTGCTTGAAACTCCCATTAACAAGCAAACGCTGGATAGGAAACTGATCGCACGGCAGACTCTTTTTGACTCGCCTAGTGTCTCGGTACGCGTCTCGGATGAGGATTCACGTACAATGGTCTGCTCCGGACGCGGCGGTCGAGCGTTCGCTCGGTCGTCAAGAGCGGTAAGGAATTGACCGTGGTCTGCCTGATGTCTCGAACTTGTACCTCCGAGTGTGATGGCTTGGTGATCGGAGGCTCGGCTGGCGTCTCTATGATTCCGCTGGAATCATAGACGTCCTCTTTATTGTCCGGGCATGCCCAGATTGCTCCGATGTTGTGGCGTCTCGGTCAAGTCGGTATTCAGTCTGTTCCGCGTCCAAGCATTTTGTTCCGGCTGGTAAGGAACTTGTTGGTCTGGCGTTGATGAAGACACAAGGGTCGAGTGTTGGTGCCGTGATGACTCTCCGCGGGTGTAAGATGACTCTACTTGGCCCAACATTTCTCAAGGTGTCGGAGTTGAGATTGATAGCAATCAACTCGTCCGTGAAACTTGGTGCTCCGGAGAGTGCACTGGCTTCCTTGCGGCTTGCTCCCTGACTTAGTCCGAGAACCCACAATGCTTGCCTCGGCTTTGTTTCGGCCGCGGCTTGACTTGTTGGCCGGTAATGCGCGTGGACACCAGCTCGGAGACCTTGGTTCCAGTGCGGTAAGCACTTGACTTGCTCGATGATGCGTGAGGTGACCAGGTCGGGAGTTCTCGGGTGCATCTCGAGTACTCCTTCCGCAGCTCTCGTGATACCGCGATGGCGAATAGTAAGAGCCACAGTTGCCGCCATCGGAATCTTCGTCACTAATCGGCCATGGCTCGCAATGAGGTGTGGCTTGAGAGGTAGACGGCCAATAGTATTCCGATGACCCATGCTCGTGTTCCTCTGGTTCCGAACCTTCTTCATAGTCTCTTCGTACCATGGTTCGTCCTCGGTAGCCTCTGGTTCCGGTCGGTACATGGTGTTCGTCGTACCACGGTTCATCCTCGGTAGCCTCTGGTTCTGGATCGGTACCATGGTGTTCGTCGTACTTGGTTCGTTCTCGGTGACCTCTAGTTCCGGATCACTGCCATGATATTCTTCATACCATGGTTCTTCATCGGAGTAAGGATCTTCATACTCCATACTTGATCAAGTCGAGTCAAGCATTGGTTATTGATCACGCGCTTGGAACTAGGTACGGTCGGCGACGGTACGGACAGTCACTAATCGGCATGGCTCTCTTGTGAATTTTAATTCAATACTTCCAGTTCACTTTTACAATGAGGGTTTAGGCCTTCTTATAGGAGGCTTACAAATGGGACACTAAACCCAGACACGCGGCCAGGATCTGATCCTTACACTTGGCCATAAAGCAAAAGCAAAAGCAATTCAAAACAAAGACCAATCAACGGTCAATAAATTCAGGATGAATTAAAAGGAGGAAGGAAGGAGATGGGGGGGGGCCACGTCATTGGCTGGAACGCGGTTAATAGGATCTTCACTTCCTTGGCTACTAAGCATGTCAATGAATGTTTCCAAGTCATGAGCCAGTGGGAACGAAGTGGAGATGCCTAAGAGTTTGCTGCCTCGTTAAAACCCTTGGTAAACCCATTGGGCACAAACCCAAAGTAAGGAAAAGAGTACAGCTCCTTCTAATGACTTAGGGGCGTCTTCACACTAACTTGATGGTGAAAGACACGCGAATCAGGCTTCCCAAAGCTGGTCACGACTCAAGGCTCTTCAATGGTGATGCTAGCCATGAGCCATTGTTGGCGAAGGGTGGAGCTTGGCTTGAACTGGTCCATTAGGTGACTTGTCTTGCTCCTCCTGATGCTCCTTGGGGACTCGTTGGTGCCAGCCATTACAGGAAGGCCGGTCCAAAGTTGTTTCCGCGGGTGGTAAGCATTGGCGAGAGGTGTTCCGGGTGCTGTCCGAGGGGGTGGCCCGAGAGGTGTCGAGAGATGCGAGTGTCATGGGCGAGGGACCGATCCCGTGCTCAACATCAGTGTTTGGTCGGAGAATGGGCGTGTCATGCGTGGGCTGGCAGGATTCTTCGAGGCCTTAGGGGTGGCGGTATATGCGGGATGCGCAGGATGTACCGAATGTCCCACGGGCATCGTTTCACCCCGTCGGCCGAGGAGATGGGCGTGTCATGCATGGGCGGACATGGATTCTTCCGGAGTGAACGGTGGTCATCGTCCGGAGTGATACGGTCCATCGTCCGCGGAGTGAACGGTGTCATCGTCCGGAGTGAACGGTACCATCGTCGGAGTGAACGGTGTCATCGTCCGGAGTGAACGGTCCCCATGTCCGGATGAACGGTGTCATCGTCCGGAGTGAACGGTGTCAATCGTCCGGAGTGAACGGTTTCATCGTCCGGAGTGAACGGTGTCATCGTCCGGAGTGAACGGTCCCATCGTCCGGAGTGAACGGTGCCATCGTCCGGGTGAACGGTGCATCGTCCGGACTGAACGGTGTCATCCTCCGGAGTGAACGGTGCCATCGTCCGGAGTGAACGGTCCATCGTCAGGAGTGAACGGTCCCATCGTCCGGAGTGGAACGGCTGCCATCGTCCGGAGTGAACGGTGTCATCGTCCGGAGTGAACCGGTGTCATCGTCCGGAGTGAAAGGTCCCATCGTCGCGGAGTGAACGGTCCCATCGTCCGGAGTGAACTGTGCCATCGTCCGGAGTGAACGGTCCCATCGTCCGGAGTGAACGGTGCCTCGTCCGGAGTGAACGGTGCCATCGTCCGGAGTGAACGGTCCCATCGTCCGGAGTGAACGGTGTCATCGTCCGAGTGAACGGTGCATCGTCCGGCGTGAACGGTGTCATCGTCCGGAGTTGAACAGTGCATCGTCCGGAGTGAACGGTGCCATCGTCGGAGTGAACGGTCCCCTCGTCCGGAGTGAACGGTGCCATCCGTCCGGAGTGAACGGTGGCCATCGTCCGGAGTGAACAAGAGTCCCAACACTTGTAAAAACAAAGAAGCCCCAAACACTTGTAAAAAACAAAGTCCCAAACACTTGTAAAAAACAAAGTCCTGTTGTACACTTAGTGGACTCCATTAGACCGGCCCATCTACTGTACAGCCATTGGGTACTTAGGTCCAGTCCATTAGTTCATGGGTTCCGCCATTAGGCCCATGGCCAATGGCCCATTCATACTTTGTATTTCCTATTCTGTTTGGTCTTAGGGCTACTCCTTGCCCTATAAATATGTAACCTCCTTCGATCATAATAAATAGAACAAGAATTTACACCCTAAACTCTCTAGTTTACAACACGTTATCAGCACGATAGTTTTCTATATCCAGCTGAGTAAAAACCCTAAACCTAACGCCGCCGCACATCTTTTCTTCTCTTGTCCGAACCTAAAACTGCTGCCGTTTCATCTCTCCTTGTTCGTTCGAAACTCGGTGGATGCTCAACATCGGACAAGTTTCGCGGTTCTTCAAAGCTCGGCGTTCGGTTAGTTTGTGATTATCCGGCTCCAAGTTGCGATCAGCTCAAGTTCGGGCTCCTGTTCGGCGAACAGTTCGTATTCAGGGCAAGCAAAGTTCGTGATCGTTTCTGATCGTGATCAAAGTTTTATTGGGAGTTCTGTTCGAGGGTTCGCGGTTCGAGTTCAGTTCGTGAAGGACGCGGGTTCGTTATTCTGTTCGAGTTCATGATTCTGTTCGAAGACTCGTTCGTGATCGTCCATAGTCCCTATCCAGTCCGAGGTTCGTGGTCAAGGAAAAGGTAAAACCGAGGTCTTTAGCTCCCGGTTCATATGCCACGTCACCTCCAAAAGGTGGAAGGTAAACATTCAAACCATCGGACATGTATAAACTCGAACATGACTAAAAGCTATAAGAACCTAAAATTTGAAATCGGATTGTGTGAGGTTTTAGGGTTGCTAGATTGATTGTCAATTGCACCAAATTATTCAACAAATGAATCCGGTTAATTCCTATTGAATGATTGCTTGATTGTTTATTGCATGCATCATAAATAATAAATCGAATCATGTATAGGGTGTTTAGATTCGTTTATTGAATAATGATCAAGCTGCAATGAACCCTAAAATCGAAATTGAGATTAATTGTTTAGGGTTGCTAAAAATCAAACCTAGTTCCCATTAGTAAAGGAATTTTGCTAGATAAAAGGAAACTTAAGAAAAAGGAATTTGCTAAAAGGAAATCATGTTAAAAGGAAATTGTTGCATGCATGCTAGTTCCTATCTAGGTTTGTTGTTCCTTATGCATAATAAAGCCACGAAATTGAGTATAATAAGGCATGGTTCGGTCTTAAACACCGCATGATCTAAAGATTAAATATGATGGCATGTTTCGGTCTTAAATACCGCATGACCTAAGTTCGAAATTATGAATACAGGCAAGGCATGTTTCGGTCTCAAATCAGCATGACCTAAGACTAAAATGATTCCATGGTTCGGTCTTAAACACCGCGTGGCATGATCCAAAAATTAATTACATGGTTCGTTTCAAAACCGCATGATATAATTGGGTGCATGTTTTGTAAAATCTAAGGACCTATGTGAGTGTATTAAAATGATAATGATTGCATTAGAATATATACAAGGTGATTATGCATATGCACTCATCACTTACTAAGAGTCTCAAGAATCAGTACCTTACCATAGAAAATCCTATTGACCTTTGACAGAGTTGAAAAACAAATATGGACACCAACAGATGGTGCGCCTACAAAGGCTCAATTGATTGGAAAAACTAAGGATCCAGGAATTCAAATCCTTGGAATGAGTATAATCAGAGCTTTTAAGATTGTCTCTATCCTAAGGTTGTGTGGTACTAAGGTTACTAAGAAGAACTGCTAGAGAATACATTCTCCTACTTTCACACTAAAAGGTTTAAGACCTATGCAGACCCTCATCTCTGTTTGCTAGTTGCTGAGCAAAACAATGAGCAATTATTTAATGAAAAGTGCAATGAGCTCACAAGTTAACATTACAAAGAAAATCCTCAGAGCCTAAAAGCCAAAAGAGACTAAGGTCTCTAACTATGTCCATAGGGACAAGTGTGGCCGTGGCGGGAAGGAAAAGTGGACGTGGTGGTCCTGGTCGTGGGACTTACCAATGACATAATTATGATGGTCAAAGGCCATATAAACCGATTAGGCTTCGGCCGTGGTCGGGGAATAGGCCGCATGTTACTTAAACCGCAACATAAGACTTAAGTCCACTTGTATAATTATGGTATGAAAACCATTAGATAAAGACATACAAAACTCCTAAGCACCTTGTTGATCTCTATTAAGAGAGTTTTGAAAATAAAGAAAATAAATCCAGAACCTAACCTGGTTTCATCTCGATGGTAAAGAAATTTAAACCATGAGAAAGATGACTAAATTGGATTATGATATTTTTAATTGCCTAAAGAAAAATAATTAAACTCTGTGGTGTATTAATTTAATTTCTATGCTTTGCATTTGATTGAAGTATTATTTTGTTTTAAATTCAGTTTTATTTCCTTCAATATATAATTAAACATAAAATCTTGTCCATTATTGGAAATGGCTAAGGACAAGAACATAAGTGTGGTGGATAGTGATTAAGCCACACAATTTTGAAAAAATGCCAATATTAGCAAAGATAAGCGGGTATAGCAAGCCAAAGTGAAGGCTACGGCCAGGCATATATTTTATGGCACACATTTGAACTAAGTGATGCTTTATATTCACCAGCTCTAGAGAAGCTTATTGAGTTTTTAAGGTACATTCATTTGAATGGTTCCTATGTTAAATAAAGGGTGAAGGAAACAGAGAGTTCTATATATTATTGAAATCACCTAAGGATATAAGAAATCCTAGAGACTATACACGCACTAGCCACTGGTCCTTACCAATGCTAAAATTAAAATGATAGAGGCTAATATGGCAATGAACAAAATGTTCAATGATTCACTTTATGGCATGACCGATTGGCCATCCGAGTTCTAAACATGATGGCGTAAGCATATATAAAAAATGGGCACACTCCTAAAAAGAGAGAAGAGTTATTCCTAAGAATCTCACGTGTGTAGCATGTACACAAGGAAAACTCATTATAGGCCATCACCAGTAAATAAATAAATTTCCACTTTAAGACTATAAGTCTAGACAGTGCTGTGAATTTATATCCGCAGTGTTTAATAATAATGTATGTCCATGGGGGGAAGTGTGGACCACCATGTGGAACATGACATATAGAGAATGGATTAGATGAATCCTTCATTAAACATTGCTCGGCCAATCACTCATGAGGTCGAAGCTTCCTGTGTCGGCTTGGGACACACAATATTACATGCAGTAAAGCTTATACGCATCAGGCCATCTAGTGGAGAATAGAATATTCACCATCCCAATTACTAACTGGGTCATGAGCCAGACATATCCATCTCAAATATTATTCGGGTGTGCCGTTTATATTGCATCATCACAGAGAACAAAAATGGGATCCTAAGAGAGAATGGGAATATATGATGAAATATGATTCTCACCATTACTAAGTATGCTTGAAGCCAAGGGTGAATTTATTTATGTGGCAGATACGCGGATTATCACTTAGTTGAATCCGAGTTTTCTATGTTGGGTGGAGAGATAAAAAGCAGCCTGGTCAAAGAAATATTATGGAATCAAACATCCTTAAAATTGGCAAGATTCCTCGACTTCTAGCCATGATGCAGAGGTCCAAAAGATTATTCATTTGCAAAAGCTAGCTAATAAATTGCCAGATTCCTTTTGACCCAAAGAGAATAAGAAATCGTACATACCAGCTTGTAATGCACCAGTACGTCATTGATGTCAAAAGGAACACAGATAAGAAGTTGCTACAGAGTCTAAATAGACCACTATGTTCCATAGAAAAGAACATTCGGAAATCTAAGAAAGGTGCAAAAGAAACCGAGGTTAAGAGAGAAAATATAGACATGACCGCGGCAAATCCTAAGGTACCAACAATGAGTTTGGGATCTCTCTC
>JALLKC010000147.1:0-27869 GCA_024034495.1 Camelina laxa | reverse complement strand
AAAGGATGTGGAAAGAAGAGACGATCGCTAATGTGATTTTTGTTTCCTCGTGGGATCAACAGAAACGTGTTGGAGTGTTCCTCAGATGAATTCAAGAGGCTGTTCATTCAAATCGGGCGAACATGGTGAGTGCATTGTTCGTGATCGGAATGGAGTAGTGTTTGGTGATACTACGTGGGATGAGAAAGGATTGTCTATTCGTTTGCAGGTGGTTGAAGGAGGTAATCTCACCTCTTAAGAAAGCTTTTCTCTTTTCACTATCTGGTCCTAGCTAGACTTAACTCGTATCGTATGGTGACGTATATGATGACTTTTATGTAGGTCTTTTTTTTTTCTTCTTTTGGAGTATGTTTTATTCTGTTTTCAGCTTGTTCGTGTGATGATTCATATTCTGTTACTTCAATATGATTAATCTGTGGTCTTGTAATTAGCTAGAACGGCTTGGTATTAATCTTTTTGTTCTTCTTTCACATCACTATGCAATGATGATGCTTTTGTCAAGTTTGTTATTGGTGAATAAGAGGGACGAAAACTTCGTAAGAAACAAAACATTGTGAGAGAAGACACGAATGGCGCTTCAGATATTGCAATGCGCTCTCAAGTATATTGATATTATCATCGTTATTTTGGCACTAGATTACATCTGTGTAACAATTTCTCCTGAACTTACATGTTGTCCCAAGTGTAAAGAACAATCTATAATTTAAGACAAAAACAAATAGTATATGTTGTGCCAAAAAAAATGCAACATTTACAAAACGAAGAGATCACCAACAAGTGAGCTAACATCCAATCCAGTAGCGAAGATCATACAATAGGATTCGAGTAAAAGTATCGCACACATAGAAACAGCTGATCAGCACATATAAAGAATCATATTAATGGACGAGTTTAACTTAGACTGATCCATGTTGGGATATGCTTGTATAACTCACAAACCAACTGTTAACTTTTCAATTCCACCACTTATTCTCAAGCCAGTACAAAGCTCTTCCTAACGTTTTAAAAAGATCGGACTTCGTATGAACCTCCAAATGGTGCCTAAAGAACCCATGTCAGAAAGTGTTTTGGGTGTTAATCTATTTATTTTTCATTACATTTCTGTCAAACTAAGTAAATATCTCTTAAATATTAGGTCTTGAAATTCGTGTAGATTTTGAAGTTGACTCTGGTTTTTAGTTTCTCCAAAAATTTACTTTTATAGCCAATCAAGATTTTGAGAAAAAATGGTTTTTTTAAAAAAAAAAAAATAGGAAATCTAGATTTTGAAGGTTTTTTTTTTTTTTAATCAATTTTAAAGAAAACCTAAAATGTAGTTTTCATTAGTTTTTCTTTTTCTAAAGCAACTTGACTTTTTTTCTTTCATTAAAAAAAAAAGAAAACTAAAAAAACAAAATCCAAAAACTATAATCCAAAAACCATTTAAAAAACTTATTCATGACCTTAATTTTTTTTTATTAGTATTTTTAGATATGAGAAACTCTTGGGGATGCTATGTAAATATGTAATGCAGATGGTCTAACCATAGTTAAGCGTAATATTTGTCCCAATACAATTGGTTAAAGATATCACTTAAACTAGTAACAACCCGCACTATGCGCGGTAAAAATAATTATTAAATATTTTATCTATAATTTTTATCTACAAAATCTATTATATTTATCGGTAATTAAAAAATCTAAATTTTATTGTGTAGTATATATTTATTAAAAAGTTTTGTATAATAATTATAATTTAACCGTGAGAATTATTATAATATCAATCTTAATTATTTATCATATGAACAAAGAGTTCTTAAAATTCATTTTAAAGATTTTATGAAAATATAATAAAGGATATAATTAAATTAGAAAGAATATAAGAATTTAATTTTGGGAAGAACACAATGATAAATAAATGTAAATATTATTAAAAACTGTTGACAAATAAATGAAATAGTGTACAGAGCTCTGTAATGCTGACACCTCAGATTTTTTTCCAAAATGTCCTCTATTAATATATAGGGATTGTGTTAAACCAAACCAAAACGGAGGCTGAAAATCGAATTTCTACCCGCTCATTTAATGATTTCAAATTTAATTGTTTTTTCTTTTTTTTCAAAAAAAAAAATGTAAACTTTTCAAAAATGGAAATTAAGGGATATGAAGAGGATTTTATGGGATTTAATAGATGAAATTTTGATAGATTTAAGTGTCAGATAACATAATACCAATCGAAATTAACAATCTAACAAAAGAAAAGAGAAATTGGCTACGATATTCTCAATATAACCCAGTCTATTTGCCTTCTCCATGTACAGAAGAATAAAAAGTTGAAAGAACCCTAACGGTTACGGCTATGGCGGAGAGCGACTGTATCCGATGATCTGAACTATGAAACCTGGGCTCGGTTGCGAAAACCACACTAACGGAGAAAGGACTTTGGGACGTCGTCGAGAAACGGGATCCCGACAGATCCGACGAATGTTCCAGAGCTTGCGGCGACGATTCAACCCGAAGAACTTTCACAAATGGAGGATCTCGTGAGAAAAGACGCGGAAGCGCTCAAGTTACTCCAATCTTCTTTTCCGGACTCGGCTTTCAGGAAGACTCTCTCGGCTTCTTCTGCCAAAGATCTTTGGGATTCGCTTCAAAAAGGTAACCAAGAATCGAATCTCCGTAGTAGAAGACTAGAGAAGAAGCTCGAAGAAGTTAGTATGCATGAAGGAGAAACGCTAGATTTATTCTTGGATAGACTTTTGGAAATCGTTGGAGAGTTTCGTCGAATGAGAATTGTGAATCAGATTATGAGGTTATCACCAAGGTGTTGTCATCCCTCTCAGGGGTTATGGTGACGTAGCTATACTCTTTTGATGAACTCAAATTCACAAAGGATTTGAAGAGTATGCCACTTACGGGTCTTGTTGAGTTTGTTTATCTGTATGAATCCATAACTAACGAAGCTAGCTCTTTGAGGTTGAAGAATCTGAGACTTGAGTCAAAGTCTGATAAGTGGTGTAGCGTTTGCAACAAGAGCAATCATAACCAAGAAGAGTGTACGTCCATCTCTAGGGCAAATCAATCTAGACCGAGAAATAGCGATTGCTTTCTTTGCGGAGAACGAGGACATTATGCTAGAGATTGCACATATAAGCATGTTGATTATGTAATGGCTGCAGTGATGAGTAAAAGTGATTGGAGTTATGATGAGGACTTTGTGGATGGTATCTGGTTTTTCCACGATTCATATGACTCCATATGAGAGGGTTTTCACCGCGTTAGACAGAACACACAAAGCTAAGGTTGGATTGGTCGATGGGAAAGTTCTTATGGCACAAGGAAAAGGAGATGTGAAGGTTGTGATGAAGGAGGGAAGATGAACACAATCACTAATGTGCTTTTGTTCCTGGGATGGTGAGAAACGTGCTAAGTCTTAGTCAAATGGAATTTAAAGGATGTTCTTTCAGAGAGGGAGGACGAGGCGAATGCATTATTAGCGATGAGACTGGAGTGGTGTTTGGGAAACTATGTGGGATGGAAAGACTTGGCTCTGCGTTTGGAGTGGTTAAAGGTAATCTCACTTCTTAATAAGCTGCTCTTCTCACTTTTATGCGAGACTTGAGTCGTAAGATGCACAAATGTGGTTTTTTGTTTAGTTTGGTGTGACTCTCGTTTTCAGTTCTTCGTTTTTAAGTCATATATTGCTACTGTAGTATGAACTAGTCTGTGGTCTTTTAAACCTTGGACGGCGTGTATTGAACTATTTAAATCTTGCTTTGGAAAAAAGTATTTTGTCATTTACAATATGCAATGTTTTTTAATTATAAGTGATTAGCTAGTAACAAACAACATATTGTTAAGGTTGATTTCTTCCAAGGAATTTAAATGGAACCAGAAGATTTGGTGGTTTTGCAAATTGGGCTACTTTAGTAGGGTTTGGGTAGTGTGTCACAGTCACTATATAGTCTATATAAATACAAAAGTGTTGGTGTGAGGCGAATTGTTTATTCGCTGTCCCCCAAATCGTGACATTTATCACTTGCTATGGCGGCGACAAAGATACAAGACGCTGTTTCCGATGACCTCAACTACGAAATCTGGGCTCGGATCGTGAAAGCTACACTAACGGAGAAAGGACTTTGGGATGTCGTCGAAAACAGAGTCCCGCTAGATCCATCGAAGAATCCAGAGCTAGCGGCGAAGATTCAACCGGAAGAGCTGTCGAAATGGAGAGATCTCGTCGTGAAAGACATGAAAGCGCTCCAGATCTTGCAATCTTCACTCACAGAGTCCGCTTTCAGGAAGAATCTCTCGGCTTCTTCGGCCTAAGATGTTTGGGATCTGCTCGAAAAAGGTAACGATCTTATTAGGTTAGAGAAGCAATTCGATGAGGCTTTTCCTGTGGTTGATGAGATCATGAGTCTCCCGGATATGACTCTTGAAGATCTGATTTCGGTTTTGAAGATGTTTGGAGATCGTCCTGTGGAGTACACGATTACAGAGTTGAAGAAGTTTTACACAAGTCTTGAGAAAGAAAAGTCTGAGCAGATGTGGTGTGGCTTGTGCAAGAAGTATGATCACAACCAACAAGACTGTTATCCATGTGGTGGAGTTAGAGATCAATGCCATCAATGTGGGGAAAGAGGGCATTTTGCGAGAGATTGCAAGAGAAAGAACGAAAAGCCTGAACATTTGGTGTTAACGGCGACGGCAGGAGATATCACTTTCGATGAGGATATGTGGACTGCTGCTACGGACCATATGACTCCGTATTTGAAGTATTTCACCAGTCTAGACAGAACGTACAGGGCTCGTGTTGGAATGGGTAACGGAACGGTTGTCTTGGCGGAAGGGAAAGGAGATGTCAAGATCACGGTGAAAGGAGTGAGGATGTTGATCAAGAATGTGCTTTTCGTTCCAGGGATTAACAGAAACGTGTTGAGTGTTGGTCAGATGACAAAAAGAGGCTATTCGATGGAGATGGGTGGTGGGGAATGTACTATTAGAGATGAGACTGGGAAAGTATTTGCTAACACTAGGTTGGAGGACAGAGGCATTGCTCTTCGTTTGAAGGTGATAACGTAATGTGTGTCCACTTAATTAGCTTAGCTGCTCCATTCCACTTTTCGTAAAAGACCAAGACGGTCTTTTAACCTAGGATGGTTTGGTAGTAATAAAGATTTCGGAAACTTATGTACGGGTGCATTTCTCAAGTTTTGTTAATGGTGAAAATGAGACGAATTCTATTAGGAAACATAAAAGGGTTATTAACAAATTGATCGTGTATATGATTACATACCAAACTTAGTTGAGAAAATTGAAAGAGAAGAGAGTCTTAAGAAAACAAATGTTGCTGCCTATATAAAGTTTTGACTTACAAAGTATGTTAGCTTAGTCTGTCAGTTACCGAATCATTTGGGATAAAGTTACAAAGTTTCTTTATTAGTTCTCAGAATAATGTTTGAGTAGATCTTCTTTGTATTAACTTTATGCCTTATAAAGGCTTTACATCAATTGAACAAAGTATCCATTTTTCCACCACAATTTCTTAATTGTCTCAGACACAAGGATGAAGAAGATTCTAAGTAATTATAAGATAATATTGCTATAATTACCAGAAATCTACCCCTCTAGTGTTGAAGGATTTGAGATTTTGTATTATCCCCGATCGAGCTCTGATACGCTATACTCCACTAAGAATTTTGTTTGTCAGTATTATACTATTATCCATAGAATTGTATTAGAAAATACACGTAAATAATTTCTGATTAATCTTGCTAGATACTTTACAAATTGTGAACATTTATTTTTAATATTATGTGATCATCTAGGGTTAGATTTTTTATAGACATTCCACATCATATCAAACAATTTTATATAACTGTTACATTGGCAGTAAAAACTAGCTAAGTCAGTAGATTATTTTCAAAAGCTAAAGCATTACACTAAGACCAATGTGGTAACTCGTCATGCAAGCATCCAACTAGATTAGAATTCGACTCTTTTGATTAAGGTCCAGTAGTTGCCCGCGACCAAAAAAGAGCTACTAAATGGTTCATGTTTCCTGTGTTGTAGAAAGGACTAAAATCACTCTGAGACACAAGTATTGAACTTGATATTTTAGGAGATTTGGTGAGATTTTAATATTTTAGAATTTTGATTTTTGAGAGATTTGAGTATAGTTTTAGGAGATTTAATTACTTGTTAGAGATTTAAGAAAAATGATTTGTGATTTGGTGAGATTTTTATTTTAAACTAGATTCAGATCCGCACATACGTGCGGGATTGCTTTCAAAAATTAAATTTATTGTTAGTGAAACTGTAATTTTAAAGAATAAAACTGTTTTTTTTTGTAATTCGTTTATGGATAATAAAGGCGAGTAGAAAATGTGTGATTGTGTGGTATAATAGTTGTTATTGTATTAATTAATATTAGTAAAAACAATAATATATAATAATTTGTAATGACAATTCTATACACTAAAGCTTACGTTAATTTTAGATGACCCATTACTCGGAAGAGTCTTCATGTATTGTTAAACTGTTTTATCTCCAGTCCATAATAAGGTGTCGAAGTACTTCCATAAATTTTTATAGTAAATATATAGTATTATATATTTGTAAACTAGAAAGTTTAGGGTGTAAATCTCTTAGTCTTATTTCTCATTAGGAATAGAGGTTACATATTTATAGGGCAAAGGAGTAGCCCTAAGACCAAAACAGAATAGGAAATACAAAGTATGAATGGGCCATAGGCTATGGGCCTAATGGGCTGAACCCATGAACTAATGGGCTGGACCTAAGTATCCAATGGGCTGGACAGTAAATGGGCCGGTCTGATAGAGTCCACTAAGTGTTTTACAACACTCCCCCTTGGACGATATGACCGTGCTTATGTTGGATGGGATCGCTGCAATGTGCTTAGGGGATGCTGCCTCATTAAAACCTTACCAGGAAAACCCAGTGGGACAAAACCTTGGTGAAGGAAAAAGAGTACAGCACACATTGCTCCCCCTGTTCCAAGCATCACTCTAAGTCCATAAGCCTCCGCATTCCAATATGGTGCGCGAGCTTCCTTAATGCTTTGGTGAAGAGATCGGCTGAGTTGTCGCATGATTGAACTTGAGTAGTATATGCTTTGTCCGATCTCCCTTGATGTAACCTTCCTTGAGCTGTGCAATGCAGGCGGTATTGTCTTCATGTATGACCGTAGCTTCCTTGTTTTCGACCATACACACTTAAACTTTCTTTGTTATAACCTGCATTAGCAAAACCAACTAAAACCTTCTTTGTTATAGTTAGTATAATATAAACCCAAATTTAAAGTACCTTGTAGGTAACATGACAAATACTTAATTTCACTCTAGTGCCTTTGGGTTAGTCAAGAACTAATTCTTGCTAGGAGGTTCACGGCAAAACTTATGTTTGGTCTAGTGTGGCTAGCCAAGACATTAACTCTCCTATAGCACTGAGCTATGGCATTTCAGGACTGAGAACTTCCTCATTGTCCTTCTTTGGACCAATGGATCTTTTATCCAAATCAATGCTCCTTACAACCATTGGGCTAGTCAATGGGTGAGCTTAGTCCTTATTAAACCTCTTGAGTACTTTTATATATGCCATTTGATGCACAAGGATTCTATCATTTATGTACTCAAGTTATAACCCCAAACAGAATTTTCTTTCTCTCTTGCCTAGGCCTTTTCATTTCAAATTCTTTCTACTGTTTGGGCGATTAACCAGGGGTTCCAAGGATGTTTAAGTCATCCATATACACTGCTATGATTACAAACCCTTTGTTTGCAAACTTCTCTATAAGTACATGGACTGATGGGATCATTTTATAGCCCTCTCTGGCTTGGTACTTACTCAATCTATTGTACCATATACACCCATTTTGTTTCAGTCCAGTAAGGGATTTGTCTAGCCTTATGCAGTATTTTCTCGAGAACCACTCTTATCTTTGAGCTCTATACCCTCTGGTAATCTCATAAATTTCATTTTCCAGTGGACCATGTAAGTATACGGTTTTAACATCCATAAACCGTAAATCCAGTTTTTCTTTTATAGCCAGACTTATTAAAGTCGTTGCATTCATCACAGGGAGTAAGTCTCCTCATAATCTATTCCTGGTCTTTGAGAGAATCCTTGTGCTACAAGCCGTGTCTTAACTCACGCTTTCATTACTCTCATTTCTCTTTCTTACAAAGACCAACTTATGTCCAACTGGTTGTATATCAAGTGTTGTCCTTAAGGTCGGACCAAACACATTCCTCTTCTTGTAAGAGTTTAACTCCACGTCAATGGCTTCTTTCTATTTTAGCCAATCTCTACTTTGAGTGCACTCTAACATAGACGTGAGTTTCTGATCCTCATTTAGTTCAAGTGCTACCTTGCATGCAAATATTTCATTTATGTCGACATCTTTGCAGTTCCATTTTATTCTAGACATGATATAGTTTATGGAGCTCTCATTATTGTCAATACCATCAGGACCTTGAGGTTTGGCGTCCCAAATCTCATTGTTGGTACCTTAGGATTTGCCGCGGCCATGTCTATATTTTTTCTCTTAACCTCGGTTTCTTTTGCACCTTTCTTAAATTTCCGAAGGTTCTTTCTATGGAACATATTGGTCTATTTAGACTCTGTAGCAACTTGATTATTGTGTTCCTTTTGAACATCAATACGTACTGGTGCATTACAAGCTGGTATGTACGATTTTCTTATTCTCTTTGGGTTAAAAGGAATCTGGCAATTTATTAGCTAGCTTTTGCATATAAATAATCTTTTGGACCTCTGCATCATAGGCTAGAGTCCGAGGATCTTGCCAATTTAAGGATGTTTGATTCCATAATATTTTCTTTGACCAGCTTGTTTATCTCTCCACCCAACATAGAAAACTCGGATTCAACTAAGTGACAATCCGTGTATCTGGCCACATAAATAAATCACCCTTGGCTCAAGATACTTAGCAATGTGGGAGAATCATATTCATCATATATTCCCATCCTCTCTTAGGATCCCATTTTTGTTCTCTGTGATGATGCAATATAAACGGCACACCCGAATAATATTTGAGATGGGATATGTCTGGCTCATGACCCATTAGTAATTGGGATGGTGAATATTCTATTCTCACTAGATGGTCTGATGCGTATAAGCTTTACTGCATGTAATATTGTGTGTCCCCAAGCCGACACAGGAAGCTTCGACCTCATGAGTGATGGCCGAGCAATGGTTAATGAAGGATTCATCTAATCCATTCTTTGTATGTTCATGTGCCACAGGGTGGTCCACACTTCCCCCCATGGACATACCATTATTATTAAACACTTGGGATATAAATTCACCAGCACTATCTAGACTTATAGTCTTAAGTGGATAATTTATTTATTTACTGGTGATGGCCTTATAATGAGTTTTCCTTGTGTACATGCTACACACGTGACATTCTTAGGAATAACTCTCTCTCTTAGGAGTGTGCCCATTTAATATCTGCTTACGCATCATGTTAGAACTCGGATGGCCAATCCGGTCATGCCATAAAGTGAATCATTGAACATTTTGTTCATTGCCATATTAGCCTCTATCATTTTAATCTTAGCATGGTAAAACCAATGGCTAGTACAGGTATAGGCTCTAGGACTTTCTCATGTCCTTGGGTGATTTCAATATATAAGAACTCTCTGTTTCCTTCACCCTTTATTTTAACATAGGAACCATTCGAATGAATGTCCCTAAAACTCAATAAGCTTCTCTTAGAGCTGGGTGAATATAAAGCATCACTTAGTTCAAATGTGTGCCATAAAATATATGCCTGGCCGTAGCCTTCACTTAGGCTTGCTATACCCGCTTATCTTTGCTAATATTGGCATTTTCAAAATTTGTGTGTGGCTTAATCCACTATCCACCACACTTATGTTCTTGTCCTTAGCCATTTCCAATAATGGACAAGATTTTATGTTTTAATATATATTAAAGGAAATAAAATTGAATTTAAAACAAAATAATAATTCAATCAAATGGAAAGCATAGAAATTAAATTAATACACCACATGAGTTTAATTATTTTCTTTAGGCAATTACAAATATCATAATCCAATTTTGTCATCTTTCTCATGGTTTTAAATTTCCTTTACCATCGAGATGAACCAGGTTAGTTTCTGGATTTATTTTCTTTATTTTCAACTCTCTTAATAGAGATCAACAAGGTGCTTAGGAGTTTTGTATGTCTTTATCTAATGGTTTTCTATACCATAATTATTACAAGTGGACTTTGGTCTTATGTTGCGGTTTAAGTAACCCGCAGCCTATTCCCCGACCATGACCGAAGCCTAATCGGTTTATATGGCCTTTGACCATCATAATTATATCATTGGCAAGTCCCACGACCAGGACCACCACGTCCACTTCTTCCTTGGCCACGACCACACTTGTCCCTATGGACATAGTTAGAGACCTTAGTCTCTTTTGGCTCTTTTAGGCTCTTAAGGATTTTTCTTTGTAATGTTAACCTTGTGAGCTTCATTGCACTTTTCATTAATAATTGCTCATTGTTTTGCTCAGCAAGTAGCAAACAAGAGATGAGGTCTGCATAGGTCTTAAACCTTTTAGTGTGAAAAGCAGAGAATATATTCTCTAGCAGTTCTTTCTTAGTAGCCTTAGTACCACACAACCTTAGGATAGAGACAATCTTAAAAGCTCCGAGTTATACTCATTCCAAGGATTTGAATTCCTGGATCCTTAGGTTTTTCCAATCAAATTGAGCCTTTGGTAGGAGCACCATCTGTTGGTGTCCATATTTGTTTTTCAACTCTGTCCAAAGGTCAATAGGATTTTCTATGGTGAGGTACTGATTCTTGAGACTCTCAGTAAGGTGATGGTGCATATGCATAATCACCTTGTATATATATATATTTTAGTGCAATCATTATCATTTTTAATACACTCACATAGGTCCTTAGATTTTACAAAACATGCACCCGATTATATCATGCGGTTTTTAAGACCGAACCATGTAATTAATTTTGGATCATGCCATGCGGTGTTTAAGACCGAACCATGGAATCATTTTAGTCTTAGGTCATGCGGTATTTTGAGACCTAAACATGCCTTGCCTTTATTCATAGGTCATGCGGTATTTAAGACCGAAAACATGCCATCATATTTAATCTTTGGGCCATGCGGTGTTTAAGACCGAACCATGCCTTTATTATACTCAATTTCGTTGCTTTATTATGCATGAGGAACAACAAACCTAGATAGGAACTAGCATGCATGTAACAATTTCCTTTTAACATGATTTCCTTTTAGCAAATTCCCTTTTTCTAAAGTTTCCTTTATCTTAGTAAAATTTCCTTTTACTAATGGGAACTAGGTTTGATTTTAGCAACCCTAAACAATTAATCTCAATTTCGATTTTAGGGTTCATGCAGCTTGATCATTATTCAATAAACGAATCTATAACACCCTATACATGATTCGATTTTATACTTATGATTCATGAATGATCCAAGTTTTAATATCCTAGAACAGTTTGATTTATTTCTTTCTTATGAATCTAACAATTTAGTTTCTAGGTTCTTATGCAACACAAACAATCAAGCAATCAACCAAATTCGGATTTTAAGCTTGATGTAATATGGTGCAATTATCAATCAATCTAACGATCCTAACAATCCGATTTTAAGTCTTAGGATTTAGGGAATTAAAGTTTGTTAGATTGTATACTTGGATGTTTTAGGATTCTATAGTTTCAAGTTCAAGTTCGATCATAGGGTTTTGAGGAGGTTCGAACTTTGTTTACCTTAACACCTTAGGGTTCTGGCTGGTTTGGACCGGGAGCTAAAGACCTCGGTATTCCACTCGATCAGCTCTTCGCGAACTCTCAGACAGATACTCGTACCGCCGCTATCGATCAGATCCTCGTACCGCTATCGATCGGCTTCGTGTATCGCTATCGATCAGCTCCTCGTACCGCTATCGATCAGCTTCGTGTATCGCTATCGATCACCTCCTCGTACCGCTATCGATCGGCTTCGTGTATCGCTATCGATCAGCTTCTCGTACCGCTATCGATCAGCTTCTCGTACCGCTATCGATCAGCTTCTCGTACCGCTATCGATCAGTTTCTGCGTACCGTCTGCGTACTGCTATCGATCAGCTTCTCGTACCGCTATCGATCAGCTCTGCGTACCGTCTGCGTACTGCTATCGATCAGCTCTGCGTACCGTCTGCGTACTGCTATCGATCAGATCCTCGTACCGCCTGCGTACCGCTATCGATCAGATCTTCGTACTGCTCTCGTCCGGAATATCGTATCGCTCTCGTCCGAAATATCGTACCGTTCTCGTATGTTACTTCGAGTAAACACCGATCGCGATTTTGAACTGATCGCGAATAGAAGTCGATCACGAACTGCAAACGATCGCGAATAGGAGTCGATCACGAACTGCAAACGATCGCGAATAGGAGTCGATCACGAACTGCAAACGATCGCGAATAGGAGTCGATCACGAACTCGGACCGATCGCGATTAGGAGTCGATCATGAACTCGGACCGATCGCGGATAGGAGTCGATCACGAACTCGGACCGATCGCGGATAGAAAAGATGCGCGGTGGTTTTAGGGTTTTGTGCGCGGCGGTTTTAGGGTTTTAGGGTAAGGGTTTTCTCAGCTGGCCTTAGAGGCTATCGTGCTGATAACGTGTTGTAAACTAGAGAGTTTAGGGTGTAAATCTCTTAGTCTTATTTCTCATTAGGAATAGAGGTTACATATTTATAGGGCAAAGGAGTAGCCCTAAGACCAAAACAGAATAGGAAATACAAAGTATGAATGGGCCATAGGCTATGGGCCTAATGGGCTGAACCCATGAACTAATGGGCTGGACCTAAGTATCCAATGGGCTGGACAGTAAATGGGCCGGTCTGATAGAGTCCACTAAGTGTTTTACAACAAATTTAAATTAATTTGTTCATAAAAAGAATTTTACAGCGTAATCAATTTTATGTTCGTGTTTAACAATAAAATCATAACTTTCTCCTTGATGTATATACTTTAAATAGTTGATTTTTATCAGTCTATAGTTCTATACTATGTTCGCGTCGGTGCAACTCGAAAACTACTCGCACGTTGTATTCTCGATTCTCCTCCAAGTTAGTGTAGAACGTTATAAAACATAGGGTAGGGTTAACAATGGCCATCCATGGAGAAATAACACTGATCAATCTTATAGTTTCAATCTATTGGTTATTAATTCCACCTTCAAAGTAACATACTTGCCATGCCGATAAATTTAACAAAAGGCATTTTTATTTTTTCTATAAACTCATTGAAAGAAAAAAATTGAAAAAAAATCACCTTCTGAGACTCTGACCAAAAACAGAAAAGGAAAATTAATGTGTATTGAAGAGGCAATTTCTTTAACCTTCGTCCACTACAAGAAAACAGTCGATTTGCGATGGAAGAATTCATCGCAATTCCCTCGCAAATCGACAATCGCAAGGGATTTGCGAGACACAACTATTCCTCGCAAATCGCGTCTAGACATCGCAATTCCCTCGCAAAATTTGCGAGGAATATTTCCCTCGAAAATACGACGCAATATGCGAGGGATATATTCGTCGCAAATCCCACGCGCATTGCGAGAGATGTTTGTACTCGCAATTGTCAAGCAAATTGCGAGGACTTTTTTCCATCGCAATGGGCGATCCGTCGCAAATTTTGCGACTGCTTTGCGACGTCCATATGAATCTGCCTAGTACTGTTGGTTCTCGCAAATTTGTAGCAATTTTCATTTTTAATAATTTTTTCTTTACCAATTTTACATTTTTATGTTTGTTTTTTTTTTGTGAATAATGTTTTAGATGTTAAAAAAAGTAATAATAAAAAGAACAGAACTGAAAATTCAAAATAGAATAAAACATAAATATTACAAAACAAAAGTCATGTTTAAGTTTTCTCCCTCAGAAGGATATCAGAACAAAGTGAGAAGAGTTCTTAAAGGATTGAGAGAGAGGTCACGTTTCTGGTCCCAGTTTGGCTACCAGCTGCTCCCATTTCACCTGTGTTGCCCTCTGGGTTGGTGCCTTCTTGGTGGTGCCTTCTGGGTTGGTGCCTTCTAGGTTGGTCGGGTTGCGAAACTTGGCAGCAAACTCAGGATCTTTTCCGCGAGATAGTCAAAGTATGCATCATAGCTATGCATTCTTTGACTACTTTCATGGATTTGAGTTGCCTGGGTTTGGAGTTGAGTCGCCTGGGCTTGAATGCATTCCTCAGCGGCAGCAAGCTTCAGAGCCAAGATAACCGGATCATTAGCTGGAGACAGAGGTTGCGGACAGCTACTGGTAGAGGACGCTTCAAACTGGAGAGAACCAACCCCAAAAATTCTGTTTTTCTTCTTCGGAGCAACCTAAAAACAAAACAACAAACGACAAGTTACAAACATACAAAAGAAAACAATGGATCGCATACTAAACAATCGCATTTTATCACATACAAAACAATCCTAAGTTATCACATACAAAACAATCCTTAGTTATCATATACAAAACAATCCTAAGATATCACAAAATCATTAACAATACAAATTTGCTACAGCAAATTCAGCAAATTTGCTACAAAATCCCTCGCAAATTTGCTACAGTAAATGTCATCGCTAATCCGTCGCAATATGCGAAGGAATTGCGAGTTTTTTGCGAGGAAGTTTCGCGGAGTCGCAAATCTATCGTAAATCCGTCGCAAATTTGCGAGGGATTTTGCCCTCGCAAATTTTGCGAGGGAATTACAAGTAGCCTCGCTTTCCTAGCAAACTACTCGCAAATCCATCGCAAATTTGCGAGGGCATTTTGCTGTCGCAGGTTTCCCTCGCAAATCGAGTGTTTTCTTGTCGTCGTCTTCCACATTATCAAATCCAACAGAGACATCAATAATTTACAGAATCCAGTGAGTATATAACACTATGTTCCAAGGTAAGCAATCTTAATTTTTTGTTTTTATTTAATCTGGTTTTGGTTTTATATTGGGTGTTAATTCTTGTTTTATAAATCCATTTTTCTTGGAAATAATCAATGTACCCAAAAGCAAGGGTCACCATCGTTGATCAAGTTAAGTAAATTTCATATTATCTGGTTTTTCTAGGAGATGTAATTTTTTTTAAAAAATTGATAGTAAGATCACAACCCCGAAATCTAAATCGGAACCTCGTCATCCTGATTATATAATTTTCTTCATACTTACTTAACACCTAAATATATCTCTTGAAAAAAAATACTCTACACTTTCAACATTCAATTCTAACTCTAGATAATGTCCTTATTAAATCTATGGTCAACCTGTTTTAGAAAAATCTCAAGAAATTTTAGTTCCCAACACCGATTATGAAAGATAATATAATGTTAGTCGAAATAAATAAAGATTTAAAGAATGTATAATGTTACATGACTGCCTCTCGCAAATCATATAAACACTTAGACAAACTGGTTTCATGTAAGAGGCATAATCCACCATTAATCATCATTGACGCCTTGAACAGTAGCTATCTGTAAATAAGATAAGCGAGAATAAACTAAAGCAATATAGAAAGTAAACTCATGTGTTCTATACATATTGTAATAGTTAAAAAAAATGTATACCTAAGTAATGTAAGAGACTCGAAGTCCATAAATTGCTTATATGTTTTGAAAAACTTCTTTACCAAAGATTAGCACCTTAGCCATTATTTGAAAGTCACTCTTGATATAAGAACATAAAGCTGTCCATGTAAAAAACATTGCAATTTCATACAATCACATAGTAAATTATTAGAATTAATCGTAATCATCTATGTTTTAAACAAATATAAGTACATAGATAAAAGATTTATATTTACGAATATAAACCCACTTCGACATCTGCTAAGATCACTTCTAAGGTTTATCCAATGAAACTCCTGTATTGTTGCCATAAGTGAACGATCCGCACTTGAATCTTCATAGTCGGCTTGAATGGCTTAATATTAGCAAGGCTCGTGATTCCATTGTTTTGCAGCCTTTTTTGAAAAATACTTAGGTTCACCCCTAGAGGTGAACCTCTCCATTCACCTCCTCTTCTCTCAGCCAATCAGAATCTTACATCTAATATTTCATTTAAAAAAAATCAGAATTAAATTAAAAAGCAAACCAAATAAAGGAAACAAATTCTGTATACTTTAATTAAGGAAAGTTAAATATTGGCTTAGTTAGATTTTTAAAATTAGAATAAAATTATATGTCGGTTTGGGTTTACAAATGAAGTGGTTAGGATTTAGATTTTACAATTAAAACAAAATTATATGTCGGTTTGGGTTTACAAATGAGGTGGTTAGGGTTTAGATTTTACAATTAGAACAAAATTATATGTCGGTTTGGGTTCACAAATGAGATGGTTAGGGTTTAGATTTTACAAGTATAACAAAATTATATGTCGGTTTGGGTTCACAAATGAAATGCTAGGGTTTAGATTTCACAATTAGAACAAAATTATATGTCGGTTTGGATTCACAAGTGAGATAGTTAGGGTTTAGATTTTACAATTAAAACGAAATTATATGTCGGTTTGGGTTCACAAATGAAATGGTTAGAGTTTAAATTTTATATATGTCGGTTTGAATTTATTAATAAACGGTTTAAGTTTTTAATTTTATAATAATATATACAGATTTTATTTCCTTATTTTATAAGGGGTGAATGGAGAGGTTCACCCCTAGTATTGTTCGCCTTTTTTTCTTCTAGAATATATTAACTGGGTATCGAGTATATTATTGTAAGCTACATTGCTTTAGACGACTCATATATTTATAGTTGAAGACCTAGGTATTTAGAATATACCTAGCATATATTTGGCGAGTAAATGATTATATGAGAATATGGTAAGTAGCAAAGATTTCGCGTAATCCCTATATTAGTAAAAGAAAAGTACAACTTTGCCTATACCGATAATGTCATTGTAATTTAGTCTAGAATTCAAAATCATTAAGGGTAGATTAGTCCATAACTGTGTTTCGGATCGGGTCAAAATTGTGCAATTACCCGAAATCTAGCAATCAGATACTTAGTAGTCGAATCTTAAATGGGTTTGGTTTTTACCCATTTACGAGATTTTAAAAAGCTTAATCTTTTAATAAAAAAAAAATACTAGCTTAATCTTTAATTCATTGTCATATCACGATAATTACATGAATCATTACGCTATTTAATCCGGCGTCAAATATGATTATATGAATATCTTTCAATTTAGGAGATATCAATCTGTATAGAATATTCGACAAATCTTACTAAACCGTTTTTTTAGTAATCTAATTGATTTCCAAATCGTAATATCCTTAACTAACTTTGAAGAAAATATCTACACAGTAAAGAATATAAGTAATTACCTAATTAATTCTACAATAAATACTAGGAATTCAAAGAATTTGTTTTGTAAGAACCATATATTAGTTTTACTTCATGTACAACGAAACACCAACCATCTCAATATAGAAGAAGAATTTTCTACTGCGCTATGGTCTCCAGGAGTCAAGACTATATTTATTAACTATTGGGAAAGAAATGTAGCTTACTGGGTAAAAAATTAGATTGTTCAGTTGTCCAATATGGAGACATGCAGGTCCTCTCAGGTTGTATCTACTGTGAATTCATCCTTGGTAGCGGAAGGTCTGGCATTGAGAGCAGTGATCGAATCGGCCACGAATCTGGGGATCTCAAGAGTTATCTTTGAATATGGCTCTCAACAAATTAATCAGCAATTCAAGCTTCTTGGTATCTCTGACATCACCTCTGGTGCTTTGTCGTTTGTCTTTGATTCAATTCCTCGATTAGCTAATGACGAAGCTGATGTTTTAGCATAAAAGGCCTTAAACATAAGAGAACAATAAACACACTTTGTCTTACCTCTGTTTACGCGATTAATTTTGTTTGTTTGGAATCAACACTCTCAGTCTCAGCCATATGAAAGATTGAAATATATATATATATATTTTTTCTTTTAATAAAAGATAAGAGATAAGACTAGAAAGGTCGGCTTTTTTTACATCAAATATATGTACATATATGTCTATACTATTAAAAGGAAAACACTTTTAAAGGCAAAAATGAAACCTTGATCTTTAGGACAAATATTGTCCTTGAATAAATTATAAAGCATACAATAGGAGAGGGATAGTCATGTAATTTATACATTAAAACGCACGGATCCATATGTGACCCGGATTTTCTAAATTCGGATCGTCTTTAACAAATCGGATCAGGAATAAAACGTTTTGGATCCAAACAAAATCGACCACAATTATGTACAATAAAAGTCAAGCAAAAACATATATAATATAAAAAATTTTATGGAAGTAAAAACAAATCAATATCCGTGACAATTAATTATTATTATGGAACATTAGTCCCAAATCCTTAATAACATATAATTCAATATAGAAAACTATCCATATTTAAATTCAAATTTAAAATGAATCATTAAGTTGAAATCTCGAATATTACCTTATCTCTAATGATATCAAATCAAATATATAATTAACATCAATTGGTTGTTAATTAGCAATTTAAATACGACCACAATTTCGGTGATTTAGCAAAATCGTTTTAATAAGTAAATTAATGTGATACAAACTCTACACGTTTCATATATTTTTTTGATTAAGTTAAAAAGATTTTAAATTATCACATATACGAAATCTTACCTACTTACCAAAATATGTAGCTATCTTAGCTACTTACTAAAACTGGTATAAATTCAAAATTATATATAAGTAAATATATTTAATTTGGTTATATACTTTTGAGATATTTTCAAAAACATTAATCATCGATTTTGATGTTACCTAATATACAAATCGAACAGTTTAAAATATATTGTATTGAGCTAACCTAATCTCTATATAAGACGCGTCCAAGTACTTTGTTTCATTCATTCGCAAAAACTTCTCCGAGTATCAATATTTGAGTTTTGAGTTTCTAACTTTTATTTTTCAATATCTTTTAGTTTTTCAGATTTAAAACATAAAAGTCAAGACTGTAAAACTTCTAAAATATGGATGTTGTGAAACAATAAGTTGTTATAATCGATTTAATCTTATAATTCTTTTTTGATTAATTACGGTTTTTTTTGTTCCTTCTCTTAGGTTCAGTAAACCAAGTTCTTTATGAATTTACTTATTTTTTATTCGTAAAAGTCTTTTCTTAATTATGAAACTAATTTATGTTTAAAAAATTTTTACAGGTTGAAAATCAGGCATAACTCAAGAAAATATACGTGAACCCTTTTGGTTCGATTTTGAACTACTAGCTCTTATATTTTTTTTTATGTTTTTAGAATTATAATATTTTCCTTCTATTATAAAGAGTTCCCAATTACATCATGGTTGTCAAAATACTAACCATTTAACAATTAAATGTTTTGTTTACTTTTATGAAATTATATCTTAAGACTATTGTAACTGTGAAAATTGTAATACTTTTCATTTAAGATATAATATTTTAAATTATATTTTTCATTTATATATATTATTATAGATACATGAAGGTACCAATATACATTTGTGGAGGTACCAATATATAAATTGATTTTAATATTTTTTAGCCACATATGATATAATAATATTTACATGTATATATATGTTTGCAGGCGGTAAAAAGAACAATGTTGTTACTACCTATGGTGTGAAAGAGAACATGAAGAATTTATTGATTCTAATCAATTTCACTAATTGATTGTGTTTAGACTTTATATATAGAGGAAAACATCATGTAATTATATATTTAATTTGTTTATCCATCCACTTATATAATGTAGGTATCTATGTTTATATATATGTGTGGTATAAAAAAAATCAAAATGTTACTAATATATTTTATAAGAAATTAGAATTGTAAATTCACATTTTTGTTTCTTTCATTTAATTTGTTTGCTATTTAAATTGAGGCGGTCAAACAAAACAAAACATATGGTTAGAATTGCCTAGCAAACTTGGATCCGTTATATAAGTGGATGGATAAACAAATTTGGTTATTTTGGTTAATCTTTATAACCGATCACTTCGGTTCACATTTGATTCGGATCCACCGTCGTGTCGATCCAAATGTTATGGTGAAATCAATTTTGATCCAAAACAACAATTATGGGACAGAAAAAAATATGACATGTATGGAACGTGACAGAGTTTTTCTGTCCAGCAATAAATATATTATTTCTTTTTTTTTTTTTATTGTAGTTGTTTCTACTAATAACAAAACATATCTAATCCTACTTTTTGACTAAAATAAATAGAATTATAATTGTACTGGTATAAGTTTAGATTATAAATGTTAATAATATTTGTTAAAAATATGTTTACCAACATAATTTCACACATACATAATATATTGTAGATATGATAAATAACCTTAATTTATGAAATCAATCCTGCACGTACGTGCGGGTCCGAATCTAGTGAACAATGTATTTACCGACTTTGGTTTCCATAGTTTATATCAGATGTTTTAGTACATAGTTTGAAATTGTGTTATATATAATGTATATATAGATAACTTATTAGTTAATTAGCTAGTTGGACTGTGTTTACAATGGATTTGTAAGTATTATTGGGCATTTTAAAATAGAAGAATTATTATCTTCCATATCTTTCGAGTTTCGACACAAAATATACATATTCCTAAACTCAATTATTACTTTATTAGAATGATATTGGACACGGATTACAATATGTACAAAATTACATTAGTGCTACTCTCTTCCTATAGAAAACTCAAAATATTTTGTTAAAGAAAGATTACAAAGATTGCATTAAAGAATTTGTTAAAAGCACTACAAAATATATATACGTATTTAGTTGATTTTAATTCATTTGGCCGAAAAATATATATACATATATTTGATGTAAAAAAAAGCCGACCTTTCTAGTCTTATCTCTTATCTTTTATTAAAAGAAAAAATATATATATATATATTTCAATCTTTCATATGGCTGAGACTGAGAGTGTTGATTCCAAACAAACAAAATTAATCGCGTAAACAGAGGTAAGACAAAGTGTGTTTATTGTTCTCTTATGTTTAAGGCCTTTTATGCTAAAACATCAGCTTCGTCATTAGCTAATCGAGGAATTGAATCAAAGACAAACGACAAAGCACCAGAGGTGATGTTCGGAGATACCAAGAAGCTTGAATTGCTGATTAATTTGTTGAGAGCCATATTCAAAGATAACTCTTGAGATCCTCAGATTCGTGGCCGATTCGATCACTGCTCTCAACGCCACACCTTCCGCTACCAAGGATGAATTCACAGTAGATACAACCTGAGAGGACCTGCATGTCTCCATACTGGACAACTGAACAATCTAATTTTTTCCCCAGTAAGCTACATTTCTTTTCCAATAGTTAATAAATATAGTCTTATTTAACAACCTGAGAGGACCTGCATGTCTCCATATTGGAGAAGTTTTTGCGAATGAACGAAACAAAGTACTTGGACGCGTCTTATATAGAGATTAGGTTAGCTCAATACAATATATTTTAAACTGTTCGATTTGTATATTAGGTAACATCAAAATCGATGATTAATGTTTTTGAAAATATCTCAAAAGTATATAACCAAATTAAATATATTTACTTATATAATTTTGAATTTATACCAGTTTTAGTAAGTAGCTAAGATAGCTACATATTTTGGTAAGTAGGTAAGATTTCGTATATGTGATAATTTAAAATCTTTTTAACTTAATCAAAAAAATATATGAAACGTGTAGAGTTTGTATCACATTAATTTACTTATTAAAAACGATTTTGCTAAATCACCGAAATTGTGGTCGTATTTAAATTGCTAACTAACAACCAATTGATGTTAATTATATATTTGATTTGATATCATTAGAGATAAGGTAATATTCGAGATTTCAACTTAATGATTCATTTTAAATTTGAAGTTAAATATGGATAGTTTTCTATATTGAATTATATGTTATTAAGGATTTGGGATTAATGTTCCATAATAATAATTAATTGTCACGGATATTGATTTGTTTTTACTTCCATAAAATTTTATATTATATATGTTTTTGCTTGACTTTTATTGTACATAATTGTGGTCGATTTTGTTTGGATCCAAAACGTTTTATTCCTGATCCGATTTGTTAAAGACGATCCGAATTTAGAAAATCCGGGTCACATATGGATCCGTGCGTTTTAATGTATAAAATTACATGACTATCCCTCTCCTATTGTATGCTTTATAATTTATTCAAGGACAATATTTGTCCTAAAGATCAAGGTTTCATTTTTGCCTTTAAAAAGTGTTTCCCTTTTAATAGTATAGATGTATAGATATGCGTAATATGTTTTTGTCGCATATCATATTAATAAATTCAAATTTATACAATAACATTCGTATAGTCGGACTACTACAACCACATCTTAAGTAAATTTTTGTTCAATTCGATTCATATTTCCTCTCATTATCTACTTCACTCTCTTTCGTTCCTTTTAATTATATAAAATATAAAATATTCATTTATAAAGGAGTGCTGTATTTCAAACAAACTTATTACACAAATAGCCGATATCTCATGAAGTATTTGTTTTGAAAAGCCTGCGGTAAGCCACACTATAATGAATTAAACCTATAAAACTTTCAAACATGTAATTCTATGAAAAAATTGAAATATTCCCCCGCGCTGTAGCGCAAGTCCGATCATAGTTTTCTTTTGTTAGTTTAGGTAACATGATTTGAAACGATATTGTTGGTAATTTTTAAAGTTTGGTATAGTTTCTTACATTGTCTCGTTGTTTTATTAATTTTATATATTTAGGAAAGCTTTAATTTTAAATGATTTCGGTAGATGATTTTCTTTATTGATTTTGTAATAAATTGGAGATATGCAAATTGGTAATTCGCGTGATTATAGGGACATAAGTATTGTATGTTTCCTTTTAATAGTATAGATTTTGGGTGATTTTAGGATATTTTAAAATAAAATAAAAGGAGAATATCATAATTATGTGATTTCTTCTCTTGTTCTTTTTTTTTTATATTTCAACATCGTGATTTGTATATTGTATTCTGTGGGGAACGACTGTTGAAGCTTTGAAGGAGATAAGTGAACAAGCTAAGTGATCCCATCAAGATGATCCAAACGTATGATCAACCTATATATCTAGTTGTTAGGGGTGGATCTCTCCTACAAGAGGCCCGGTCCAAAGACAGGTTCAAATGGATTTTTATCCCTAAAGAGTATAATAGTCTTTTGAGAAATACCCTAAAATAGCACTAAATCAAGTTTATGGACAATTGTAGCACACACTTTATAAATTTCCAAAAAAAGCATTATTTAACACATTAAAATATTTTAAAATTAATTTTTAGAATTTGTTTTTTATGTTTGGGTTCTCAATTTCACATTTAGGGTATAGTTTTGAGAGGTAGGGTTTAATATTTTGAATTTAGGATTTAATTTTATAAGATTAAATAGTGCTATTTTTTGAATTTTAGAGATGTTGTGCTAAATTTGGAACAAAAACTTATTTTTGTGCTATTTTTGAGAATCTCCCTAGTCTTTTTGGAAACGAACCGACACAGTAACCTACAAATAGTGGGTTACTGTGTACGGCAAAAAGGGGACTCTTTCGAGGAAAAGTACAAGAAAAACCATTTATAGAAAACCGAATCTACGAGCTCGCAGCTCGTCTTTTTCCGCTTTATATCGCCTTTTAGCTCGTCAATTCGGATTGTAGCTCGACCTTTCAGTTTAATAAAGAGAATTTCGACCCCCATTTAATACCGAACTAAATATCTTAATTGTACCGATCTGAACATCAACAATTTGGCGCGCCAGGTAGGGGGAAGACGAAGTTGAAGTTTTCGAAACAATTTGAAAGACGAGCCTAGTGGAACTTGACGAGATGGCTGGACCCACAGAAGACAGAAACAATAATATGAGCACATCGGGTGGAACGACAACTCCGGGCGCGACGTTACTACTTTCGGACGTCACGCGCGTTAAAAAATAACGCGTGATGAAGAGAGCTTTCCCCAAAAAAACCGAACACCTCACGCGCGACTCTCTGGTTTCCAATACTTGTCCACCAGACTTAGCAATCCCGAGTTATTATTAAAGCAACACAGAGTTCTTCGCATAAGTTACGAACTGAAGGCGGGGGGGGGGGAATACTGTTAGGGGTGGATCTCTCCTACAAGAGGCCCGGCCCAAAGACAGGCCCAAATGGATTTTTATCCCTAAAGGGTATAATAGTCTTTTCGGGAAACGAACCGACACAGTAACCTATAAATAGTGGGTTACTGTGTACGGCAAAAAGGGGACTCTTTCGAGGAAAAGTACAAGAAAAACCGTTTATAGAAAACCGAATCTACGAGCTCGCAGCTTGTCTTTTCCGCTTTATATCGACTTTTAGCTCGTCAATTCGGATTGTAGCTCGACCTTTCAGTTTAATAAAAAGAATTTCGACCCCCATCTAATACCGAACTAAATATTTTTAATTGTACCGATCTGAATATCAACACTAGTCCAAATGTTGGTATCGTTGTGAAGATACCATTGGCATCATTTGTATCTCAATAGAGCTTCCCTAGCTAATATTACTACACCAACTCTCACAAGTAATTTAAATTGAACTTTTTAATGTGACCTTAGCATGTGGGATCTCTCTTTGCAGCTTGGTGAGTGTATTTGAAGCAAGATCGACAATGATTCGTGCCTTGAACACATTTGCTGCTGCAGCAGCAATATACCATTCCTTTGTCTTGAAGCTTGAGGACAAGCTTCTTTAGCGAAGGGGGTATCGATAGGATCCATTAAGCATCTGTGACAAAGAGTGCTGAGCTGTAAAAGGAATGAAGAAGAAGAGTTATAACAGAATTGTAAGAGTATAAATAGAGGAGATAGAGAGACGAAGAAGCTTTATCCAATTAAGTGTGAATCATGGTAAAGTGTAACATCGTTGGTGCGAGTTTTTTTGTGTTCAGGCACTCCTCCCTGTTCATGGTCAATTGGTGAATGCACCATTGACGAGAGATCAAGGTCGAGAGTGAGCTCTACGATTGATCGTGTAACCTGTGTTCTTAGTCAATATAGAGTTGAGTTCTTATCAAGTTACAAAACAATTCACTGCAGCGGAGTGTTAAAGGAAACAAGAGAGAGAGAGAGTAGATGCGTACACAATGAGAACGAGAGACTCAGATATACACATAACCACAAAGGCAGACCTCAACAAATCATAACCAACAAACTCTGACCATGAACTCATGAATCCTTCTCCTGTTGTGATCTTTGTACCAGACCATAACCAACTCATTTAACTTTGTATTATTGAAAATTTATAATCAACAGAACAATATAGGAAGGTCATGGAGCCAGACATGAGACATGCATGAAAGAAGAAGAAGAAGAAGAAGAAGAGATAGAGAGAATGATCAAGCAGCTTTGAGGAACTTCAAGGTCTCGTCGATGTGTTTCTCAGGCTGGAACTGGTTGTTATAGATGAGCTGAACAACACCGTTTTTGTCAAGTACGTACGTCTGTCTCCCTGGCAATGCTCCAAACAGGTCCCAGGCACGCCCCAATCTTTCTCACCTTATTTCCTTCGTCGCTTAACAATGTGTACGGTAGTTTGTATTTGCTCGCAAACGCCTGTTCAAAGTCCCACACCCTCATTAAAACCCCGGGAAGTGAAATGGGGTTTATTCAAAAATCAGAGATTTTGATGTGTGTACCTTGTGAGAAGCAGAGTCATCACCACTTATGCCAATGACCTCTGCGCCGGCCTTCTTGAATTTCTCATAAGAGTCTCTGAACGCACAAGCCTGTTGCAATACATATGAAATCAATTACGTTTAAGTTTAACAACACCAAACAAGCACAATGAATGCGAAAAGAGATATATAGTAAAACTCAAAGACCTGTTTGGTGCAGCCAGGGGTTTCATCTGCAGGGGAGAAGTAGAGAACGACAGGCTTGCCTTTGTACTTTTTGAGGCTCACTGGCTTTCCGTTCTGATCCTTTAACGTGAAGTCTGGTGCAGCATGTCCCTTGTTAACCTGATGTCCACAAAACATCACAAAGAGAAGACTTAAAGAGAGTTCAAAAATCGCATATGCTGCTGTGAGTTGAAGTCAAATGTGTCTTTGATGAGTATAAAATAGAAAAATGAATACATATTCAGGAGCATTATGGCATTGGCTTGATTTAAGGTATGTAAAGATGTAAAGTCTGTAGAACAAACACAAATTACAAGTTTCACTGCACTTACATGGAGAGCAACATTCCTGAATCTATCATCATAACATTCAAATTCAAACCCAAAGATACTCAAATGTTTACATCTTATAGTGTTCTCAACCACAAATAGGTTTCAGTTTACATCTAAAGACTCTCTTTTTCAAAAGCATGCAAAACACCGAGAATTTGATTCTTATAATCGCAAGTAGCACATAAATCACTCACATATAGCCTATAAAAGAGAATTGTACAAACAGTGAAATCTATGTATTGCTAATGTTTGCTCAAAAACATATATATAACCATTGGCCAAATACAACAGCAGTTGAACATAAGTTCCAAAAACAGGATTAGTCTAACAAAGAAGCTGATCCCTAGAAACTAGTTATTATTAGCCAATTGTAGCAAACAATCTACTATCAAAGCAAGATTAACGAAATGTACCTTGGCAAAGATTGAGCATTTGAGAGAAGATGAAGAGAGTGGAGAGAGATAAGAGGAGTGGGAGAGTCTGGAGCCAAAGAAGTTAGATTCTGATGATTGGTTGGAACTGAGAATTGGGTTTTGGTCACAAGGGTCTTTCTCTGAGGGACAGGAGAGTGAAATGTGGTGCGGTTACAGAAAGTGAAAGAAAGAAGAACAAGCAGCCATTTTTTCTCTCTACCTGGACTGGACGTCTCTCACCACTTTTGAAGTGCAAAACAAAAAGATGAAAGATAGAGATACACCACACACACACACCACACCACAGTCCACAGAGATAAGATTTCTCTCTCTCTCTCCTGCGAAACGAGAGGCCCACAACATGACACATTACGGCGTCATTTTATAAACAAATGTAAAATTGATAATTACGGCCTCAAAATGTAAAAAATGACTAAATCAGAACCAGCAGTGTATTTTGTTATATCAAATTATTTTGGAAATTATTAGTTGTATTGTTGGTTTAATATGTTTAACTATATAATTGTTAATTTTATAGTTTAAACTATATATACCACAATATCATTTATTTTTTATTATAATATATTTATCCTAATCAATTAAATTAGATATGTCTATTTTTTTATACCGAATTAATGATATTTTTTAATTTATAGAAATATCAATAAAACCATCTCACTATATAACTCCGTCCCGAAATATTTTAACTCACACTATATCATCTTAATTTTTAATATTTATTGTGTATCTACCGTATAATATTTATCATTTTTTAACTTTTTAAAGTTATAAATATTATAATATTTAACATTTTAAAAATCTTTAAAATAAAGAACCAGAATGAACCAAATAAAAGTTTTTTAAAGTTTGAATGCTGATAAATCAAGCTTTCTTACTCATTTGTATTCGGAATCATTTTGTCTTGTTTTTTTATAGTATAACTTTGAACCATTGTCTAATTTTTTTTAAACGATGTGGGATATTTTCTTATATTATTTTATTCATCTATTGAGTAATATATGTCTGTTTTTAAATTTTTGTATTGCATCATATACAGGAAAAATCACATTTTTACTAACTATGTTATTATTAAAAATTCAAGATAATTTAAATATAAACTCAAAGAAAAATGAAAGGAAGTCAATATATTTATGTTTGAACGAGGTAGAAAGTTTTTCTTATTTTTTAAAATCTTATCTT
>JALLKC010000146.1:0-18276 GCA_024034495.1 Camelina laxa | reverse complement strand
ATTTCTTGAAAAGGTATAATTTTTAATCTGAGCTTCCGTGAGAGTTAGATCTGCATTATGAAAAAGTATTAGGGTTCGATCAAGTTTCGTATATACATAAGGATATTTAACAATACATATTATTACCTGGATTGTTGTACTCTTCTCTCTTTTTTGTCTCTATGTCCTCTGACAAAAGGTGCCACGTTTGTAACCATACATGTTCTGGTCTGGCAAGAGAATCTGATAGAAGCAGCATAGCAAAAAAGTTTCTCATATAATCTCCAAAACAATACTGACCTGCTTCAATGAGACCGTCAATAAAAACTTGATCATCATCTAGAATTCCTCTTGCAAAACATGCTTCTTTGTAAGATTGATACACAACACATTAAATGTTTTGATATCATCAAAACTCGTTGGACCTCTGACAATGTTAAGCAGAACCCTAAGATAGTATTCATCTTCCATTTTTTAGGAACATAGTTTATACGACCCAAAGAAAACCTCTTGATCTCTTTTTCCACTGCTTATTCGTTCATCCCAAGTAAAATATGCTGGGATTTCAGCATAAAGAAGTTCTCGAGCTCGTTTCCCATTCTTTCCAACAACATTTATCCTATTTAAAGTCAACCACGCCATGAACATTGAGTCTTGATTAACTATACGTTCCAGAACATCAGAAATATGAGCTTTTGCATCAAAATAAGCAGGTTGCTTCCCTTCGACATGAAAAGTCAGTCTCTGAACAGCGGTAGATCTATTTTGAAGTGGAAACTTAAAATCCTCCATATTGCTTCTGAGGCAGATACATATCTAAGAGGAAAAATAGGATAAAACAAAGTTAGTAAGTGATATAATATGCAATAAGCTTCGTGAATATCATAGTGTATAAAAATCACCTGCAGTCAAACCAATCTTTTATTTCATTCTTCTTTTTCTCAAACTATCTGGTGCTTGCGCAGGAGTCACAGTTTCGTTAGTGGTAGACTGATTCACAGGCTCAACAATAAATGTAACACGATCTGGGCCTTTGTTGATATACTTAAATAAGTATTTGATAGAACCAGTCTGGTTGCACCATTCCACGTTGATATGAGCTTGATATCGAAGGGAAAGCTTCTTATTATAGGGCACCACATATCTATTGTCACATTTAATACCACCTTCTCAACATAGTGTTCTGTTCTCCTCCTTCTATACACTGGATAACCATCACTACCAACTTTGGTAATATCTTGATGCTTTTTTGGGTATTGCTTTGAACATAATCCATCCACCATACAGGGTGAATTCTTGTTCGCTGCACCACATGGACCGTGAATCATAGAATTCTTAATTACTTCATAGAGCTCTGGTTCTTTCTCTTTATCTGGAATCTCTGCAGAAATCATCTTGTCAATGTCATCAGCCGTAGGTAGCTTACTTTGAGAAGCCATAAATAAGAGAATATGAGCATCTGGCAATCCTCTTTTCTGAAATTCTACAGTATACATAGCTGCAGTAATATAATCAAAGTGTTATTAGGATCTGAATAAAGATTTCTTTAGCTAATTTAAGTGAATAATATAAGAGAAAACACTTACAGGCTACTGTCTTCCCAAGCATATTTTTTTGTGTCAAATCTTTCATTAAAGAATCCAACTTGATTTTGAAAATCCTAGCAACAATATCTGGTCTATCATCAGCAGTTAAACCTCTTTCTTGGCAATATTTGGTTATCTCAGGCCACTTAGGATTACATGTAAAGGTGATGAACAGGTCTGGAAATCCGTAATGTTTACAGATTACCATAGCATCATAGTACGTTTGAACCATATAACGCGGTCCACCGGTGAAAGATGATGGTATACAAATTTGATTACCTTCCTCACCCATAGTAGTTGTTCCAGTTGCGGCCGCCTCTTTAATTGAGCTGTAGTTCTCGCATCTTAGTTTGGATTGATTAAACTTGATATAAGATAGCCAGTTAGATTCGATAGTTGTATAAGCATCACAAAGAAACTACTGAAACAACCTTTTTGAACACAACAAAGTATGAGACTCGTTAGCTCTCTCTTGAATCCTGAATGCAAACCACTGTCTCATGCTAATACACTTCTTTTTCTTAGAGTTTGCTTTCTGATAACATTTCTCGATACCAGGCCTGAAACCATCTTCACCATAGCAGAAAATAAGAGGATATTGTAGAGCCAAATAGGAGATATGAATTTGACTTATCCTCTGTAAGTGACCAGTAGTCTTCTCTTGAATGACTATATCACGGTCAGGCATTTGCTTTTGGAAATCCCCAGGTATTAAAGCAGCTACCTCTGATGATGTTGGCATATTGTATATCCTTCCATCAGCACCTTTGCGATCTGCACAATTCGCATGTGAAACGGCTCATTGTTAGTAGATTCAAACCTCTCTCTAGCCGACCTGAATATTTTCACATAGGGGTTAACATCATTCAGCATTTTCATAAGGGCTTCGATGACTTCTTTTTTTTAGTTTCTGTTTCCCTGCGCTGGTTTTGAATTTTTCCCCTTGCTTTATACATAAAAAAAACACGTTTTGAATCAGAACTATATGTAAGTTATTAAAAAAGCATTAAAAAAAAAAAACATAGAATGCTTACTTGATGACAGTCGCTCTATTGTCTACTTCGTTTTCAGTATCAACAATATATAGTTGTGAATACTTAGCATAATCACCATCATCTGGCTTTAAACTACCAATCAAATGATAGTTTCCTCCTTGCAAACGAAACATGTTTGGCCCTTTGCCTTTTGGCATAGACTGATCCACCTTTCCACCAAGAGAAGTCATGGCAAAAATCATATTAAAAATTCTTATATTCTCTCTGTAGTTTCTGCTCATTGCATCATTCTCTTTTAGTAGTTTCTTGATAAGTTCTGGAGATTCTTTTAGAAAGGGTAATTTAACACTGCCTTGACCACAACATAGTGTAAAGGTTGGGTCCTTCTGGTTACGCCTTTGGTTTATACGCTCATTAAACCACATCAATGCACCACAATACTTACACTTATATGTGGCATCACCATGATCAAGATAATCTGTTGATTAAACGTTTTTTATTGGGTTAAAATGAAAGAATATTAATCATAGTCTTGTAAATAGTTTATAGAAAACGAAATTGAGACCTGATTTATTTTCTTAGCTGTGGAGGTGTGGAGATTTTTTACCAAACGTGGGCGACCTCTTTTCTTTGGTTGAGACATATTCGAATTTGCTGCTGCCTGTTCGATTGTTTTCTTCAACATTTTATCCAGTCTATCCATGAATTTTGCATGTTCTTCACTTCTGCTACTCTTTTCCTCCACAATAGTAGGTTGTTCCGTAGATTTCTGCCTTTCTATATTAGCTGATTCATCAGTTTCAGTTGCTTCATCGGAATACTGCCCAGTCTCATCGTCAGTCGAGGTCAGATAGTAGTTCTGTTCCATGTCTGTTTCACAGTCAGTTGAACTATCATTGTTGACATGGTCGATGCTTTCATCATCAGTGCAATTATTTTCTAACTGTTCTTCCATAGTTGCAGACCCTTGACCTAATTATAACAAAAGTTGTAGTTTGGTTTTCTGAAACTCACCCTAAAAAATGAAAATTAATGTACTTGCAAAAAAAAAAGCATATGAAGTAATACCTTGCATAAAAGTTGTGAATGATGCATTTTCAAAATCTTCTTGCAAGTTTCTAATTGGAAGCATATGAACTGGATTGCCATATTTTGGTTGTTTTTGGTTGCTTATACATGAAGTAGCAGTAGGAGATTGGTTCTCTTGAAAACAAAAATAGAAGAACTTAATATATAGATATGAGTTGGTAGTGTAGTTTAATATTTGGGATAAACATTAACCTTTTGCTGAATTGATTGTAGAAGAAGATGGAAGTGTCAACGTGGGAGCTTTCTGAAGGTGGAAGGGTGGTAAATTGGTAATGTCCGCTAGTACATCTCTTGAAGATTGCGGACATATATTAGAGTTGGGGTGTACCACAGAAGCCAGGCCCGATCTTGCACTTGAACCTGGTAAGTTCATGTTAGGACCTTTCAATTCATGGTTGTGGCAATGAAAAGAAAAATATAATTGCTAATCAAAAATCGGGTGGAAAGTTAGTTTTAATTTAAGGATACCATTTGTTGTTTGATTTCCAGGAACTGAAGGTTGAAGTGAGTTTGGTGTCATAAAATGACCAGTAGGATTATCATTGAGGTTGGTAATGTTTTTAAACGCTAGTAAAAGCTTTTTTCAAACTCACAGAACCATTAGTATTGCATCCACTTGCTTGAGTTATCTGACTGTTGGGTATAGAACTCTGAATAAAACGGGGTTTTTTTGATGGATTTACCGATGAAGGCAAATCCATCGTAGAGGTGTTTTTTTTGTTTTTTCATGATTGATTTAGAAAATGGTAGTAGTCAAATGGTGTCTATGATTAGCGTATAGAATGACTTTTCATGGTAAATCTGTTATTATCTGATGTATAGAACTCTGAATAAATTGATGGATTTCCGATGAAGGCAAATCCATCGTAGAGGTGTTTTTTTTGTTTTTCATGATTGATTTAGAAAATGGTAGTAAGTCAAATGGTGTCTATGATTAGCGTATAGCAATGACTTTTCATCGGTAAATTGTTGAATGCATATATAGAAAGATTGTGTAGTTATAATCATATATTTTCTTGTTTAATAGATATAGAAAGTCAATATCAATTACATAATTTAGGACATATATATGATATAGAGAGACAAATTAGTTTTGAATTGCATCAATCTCTCTTACGCACATGTACTTTAACACCTACAATCCAATTTGTTTTATACCATATTTGTCATCAGTTAGTGAGGTGATTGAATAAGTTTGAGCATTTTTTTAAGTTGATACTGTTATTTTACATTTTGTCAGATCCTATAAACGTGAAAAGGGGATGAAATACATATTAATGTGATACCAAGAGGTTGTTTACTTAAATCCAATAATAGATAAGATGAGTTTTTTATTTTGTCTTAATAGGTAAATGATTTGTTTTTTTCAGGGGTTTTTCCCATATGGTGAGATGATGAACTTTAATGAAACATGCGGTGATCAAATTCTACAACAGAGGTTAGTTTGCTATATATCTTTAGCGTAAGTTAGTTTGCTATATATCTTTAGCATCATAAATAATTTTATGGTAGGTAGGATGGAACCGAGTAAGTTAAAATGAAAATATGATTTAAAACTTTTATTGAAGCAACTGAATTATTTTTGATAAGAGCTGCGAAACAGCACTTATTTGAACAACCTAACCAACAGCACTTAAGAAGTGTTCAAATGAAAATGGGAAAAATTTAAAAACAAAAGCACAACTGAAAATAAAATGCTGCCAAATCATTCCTTCTTTTCAACCTTGATCTTAACTCGGACCATCTTTCTTTTTCCTCAATGACAGAATTGGCCAAAACGCTTCCATGATTTGCTTCCTTCTCTTTTCCAAGACCATCTTTGTCCATTGATATTTCAGCTTTTTCATGAACTCCTACAGCTCCAAATTCTGGGTTAGACTTTTCTAAATCTATAGGTTCAATACAAAACTTTTTAGAAGTTGAGTTTTGATCATCAGTCCCTTTATCAGAGGAGTAAACACGCTTGGAGGATGGAGTAGTAGAGTTGGTAGTCTGAGGACTGTTTTCTAACATTAGAGATCCCTACATACCACAAATACATTGTTATAACAATTAAAGATATCCATGTTTTCAATAGTTTAAACAATTACCTGGTCACCAGATAGAGTAGTTGGTGCATTAAGAATCTCAGATGAATTTTCCAACAGTTGTTCTTCGATTAGTCCATCTTTCAAGAGGACTTTGGAGACCTTGTAGTTGTCTTTACCATCGTAGATGTTTGCTTTGTCAACATTTACCAGAAAGAGATAAGTCTTTCCAATAAGACTTTTCACTGGATCAGGTAAATTTTCAGGATCTGAGATCTACAGGGCAATTAAAATAAAATGATAGTTAGTCTTTATATCTTAAAAATACAGTGATTAGGATTTTTTAACCATTCTCTTTATTATCTGATGATATACTAACCTCATCAACTGAACCATTAAGAATTGATGGGGCAGACTGACCAATAAGCTCAGTGCAAATAGAATCAAACAACAGTAGTTTTGTCTCACCAGTATTGTCCATGACTTTAGCATAGAGCATAAACCTAAAATATATGTAGTTTTTCAATATAAATGGTTTATTTTAAACATCTAAATATATATACACTTAGTAAAAGAGGGTAAATAATTTGAGTGTAAAGAGTGAAATACCTTGAAATCACATTAGTGACGACAGTATTGCAAGTGTCACACCTAAACCTTGGTTTTTTGACTTTGATATTCGACCCATTAGCCCCATCGTGGAGATGGGTTACCTTCTTGTTGCAAGAACGACAACTAATATAGTACCAAGCCCAGTCTGTGTCAATGGCGTAGATTGTGCAAACAATCCTTGCCTTTCCAATCTATAGATACATGTTATTCATCCGTGAGCTATTAAAACTGTCAGAAACTTAACATAAGATTTACATACCTCAAAAGCATTTTTCAACTCTTCAATTGTTCTCCTAGGAAAATCTTCTGCATTTTCATCTTGAACAGCAACCATCCCCCACCTTGGTTGTCTCTGACGATGAATGAGAGTTAAGCCATCATCAGGGATCCTGTTTAAATAAAATTCTATATTTAAAACTCACTAATATGGTAAGAGAAAAAAAATAGAAAGAAATCTCATATGATAGAAGCATCTTACGCTTGTCTAAAAACATCAACTTCATGGAATAGTGGGTTCACATGGACTTGAGAAGCATCAAACGAATTAGTCAAAAAGCATACACCTGATTGAGTTAAATCATAAGATACAGAATTTTACATATGTTTATTATGTCTATTTTCAATAATAAAATCTTTATACCCTTGTAGGATTTTATCTTCACAAATCGGAGAACACAGACGATGATGCTTCCATCAGAGTCTTGACAGGATGTAAAAACGTGCTCGGCCAATGAACCCCATAAGGTACATGAGATTCTCTCATCTCTATCAAAAAAAATGAGTAAGTTGAATTAGTGATTTTAGTTATTATCCGCCAATATTATTCATATAGTTATTTTAGCAAAAACGCCTTACGTTTCGTCACGAAGCTCAAAAGCAAGTTTCTTGGTAGGCTTATTCTTGGCTTCGAGGTCCTCCAATTCACCCAAACTCACAATTTGACCAATAACCTCTGCATTATGAACAATATAAGGTATATAGAATATTTCATAGAACAATTGTAAATAGATACTTACCAACAAATATGTTAGGATTACCTAACCCACTGTGGATATCCTTAAACTTAACCAAGGTCAGGAAGCTAGCATCTGAAACAGGGTCACTGTCAATGACCATGGTTCCATTGATGAATGACATCTTGTAAACATGTGTGGTTGGTCTGAATTGACCACTTGCTTGGCTAAGACTAAATGTCTCAATGAATACCCAGTTACCAACAGTAAGCCTATTCACATACTTGTTAACCAAGTCCTTCTTCACGGATGCATGAATCTTCTTACTCTGAAAGAATAGAAAAGATGGATTAGTTTTGTGTAAAGTATTGTAAACATAAGAATGAAGGACAAAAGATGCATTAGTATTTAATCTTACCATTGAATCTGACAAAACCAACTCTAGCGTTGGACCAGTGTTTTCGGTGTTTGACGCCATGAATGGATGACCTTAACTTGAATCCTCCATGCGGTTTTGAAGGGTCGAACATCTTTCAAAAAAAGCAAAAGTAGCAGCCATATTGTTTGATTAGTGTATGTGATTGCTTATGGACTATAGAGTGTTAGGTTATAATTATTTATAGGAAACGTATTAGGTCGAGAACACATTTTTACGATACAAAAAAAATCTTTTTTATAATTGAATTAGAGAGATAATTACGTGAATTGTTATTTATGGTATCTTTATGGGATATTATATATACTGATTTGTAATTTTGTTTGGATTGATTGACATGTTAGATACGTAATTGGTGGGGAAAAATATTTGGGAATGATAAAGTTTCAACACAAATCTCGTGAAAGGATCGGCGAAGAAGGTAAGTAAATCTGTGTTTAATTTATATTTAATTGTTGAATATTCACATTTAACTCTGTTTCGATTTATTGAAATGTAAGATACGAAAATGGTGGAGGAAAAGATTTGGATATCAAGAGGTTTCGTTCGTAATCTCGGTTTGGATATCAAGAAGTTAATCTAGTGGATTTTAAATTGATGACAATTAAGAATTTTAATTGATGAGGATTTAAATTGTTCAGGATTAATCTAGTGGGTATAAATGAAATGGGCTAGGACTTTGATCTGTTATAGATGTTTTAAATTTTAAGCCGAGTCCGTTTTTTTTTTTTTTTATAAATAACTCAATGGCAGTCTTGTAAATAAGGCTGAAGTTGAGGATTTATTTCATAGATGTACTTGGAAAATGTATATATAGATTTGTTATACTTTTTATGTGGCAATCATTTGTAACAAACAAAATTTGCAAACTTACGTTACAATTATACAATTATATGACAAATTTACTACAAAAATAATGTTGCATTAATACAACAAAATAGCAAGGATTCCATTCATTGTTAATTGTGCAACATATGTGCAATAAATTCCAATTGCAACACTCAAATAGCAACATATGAAAATGTATCTCAATTTTATTGCATTCTAGAATTTGCAACAATATATTAAATTATTGCTACAAATTTTAGCCTAACAATAACACATCATTCACCACATATATAACAAGTGATAGGAGACACTCACGAATAGTGCAAGAGTGATCTGCATGCGGCGATCCACGTAAAGTTGTTGCTGCTGCTCTTTAGGAAATCCAATACCTCAGCAGCGTCGGCAAGGCTGCAAAGAGACGTCCATGACGATGATAAAAATATAAACTAATACATGGTGGAGGAACCAACATCTCCGCATCATCTGGATCATTTGGACATGAAGTGACTCCGAGTCACTCAGATTTGAGTAGGCACTGGTAGCAGCGGTCAACGATGTCTTGAATATTGAGGTTTTTCTTTTCACTCCTAAGTCAGCCTACGAACAGCAGAAAACAATCAAACTTAATAAAACGAATCCTTCTTCAGGATGTTAAATGGGTCTCTGTTTTACTCCTACGAAAACGAATGTCATACCAATAAAACAATCAACTTAATAAAATGAATCCTTCTTCAGCATATTGTATTAAGCTAAGTGAACAGGTATTTTAAGCAAAAAAAAAAAAAGGTTATTTAGAGGAGACAACAAGAATAATAGAGGCTAAAGAACAAGTATTATAGAACACTATAATCATTCCCCAAGTCAATGTGGATCAATCAAGAAACCTTTCTCGAATACTAACTGTGTCCAACACCAAGTAATGTCAAGATCTTAACCGAAAAGACATATATCAATAAATGAACATAGATATACCTAGAATGTGCCAGAATGTAGTAGACAAATGAGGTAACATGTCACACAGAGATAACCTCTACCATGTTGTAAGAACTCGGTATATGACCAGTAAAGTACAACAAAACAACAATGATACTAGCTAGAGACACAAACCTAAGGTCGAGAAAAATGGGTAGTGGTTATACTACATATCATTGGTTTCAATCCTAAACACAGCATGAAAAACATATTTTCATCTGTAACTTAAAAATCATAATCAATGTAAAAGATGATTCGCCAAGATGTAGTACCCATGACAGTGTCTGCTCATCTAAAAGAGTGTCCACAGGAGTGTATACGCCTCTCTTGAAATCTGAGACTAAGGGTTCCTGCATTTCATGTAATGAATATAAGAAATTTCACTACAATCAGTTGAAGAACTTTAAGCCACTCAGGATTTTTTTAATAAGAAAAACATTTTGAAGACGCACAATCTGAAGAGGTTACAGAATTGATTTTACATATGCTTTCTTCTTCATGACTGAGACAACCATGCCCGTTTTTTTTTAATGATAACAATATGTAATTAAGCATCTCATACTACTTAATTAAACCAACAACCCACACATTACTAACCAACCACAATACCAATAATAAACCAAAATCCAATAACATGCACAACGAAAACATATAACATTAATACAATAACAATCCTATCCATTATATCCAACAACTATCATAACTCTATCTAAGGTTCCAACATCAACAAACATATTCACAACACAATAACCGAGACCCTAGATCATCCTTCTCCTCATCGCCATGATTCCACGTCTCATACCTACACACCACAAACAACAATTGAGATGCGTAAGTATTATCATAAATACTTAGTGAGGAATTCCTACAATCTACTAGGCTACAAGCAACTGAGATTTCAATGTTTATCAAACAACAAACAAACACAATAAACCGGAAACCATGCAACAGACAAGTTGGTGTCGATCGACACTGGCTCCAAATTGGTGTCGATCGACACCGACTCCACATACGCGTTCAACTCAAAGCCGATCATCGAATCCCCGTTCCAATCATCTCCAATCCATCCAGAACTCGCCCATAGGCCACATGGACCAACATGAACCTCAAAGCAATCAAAACACCATGAACAACACCAAACAAGCAAAACAGAAGTGATCTCAGGCTTAGATCAGCCATGGTCATGCACTCACCTCTTTTGCAGAAAGTTCTGACCCAACAACGACGAATCCAACCCTTAAAATCCTTCTCCATTGTTCCTAGCACAAGATCTCCACTCCACAGCAACAATCTCACCACACAAGCCAAGAATCTCTCCAAAAGCCTCCAAACTCTCAAGAACACCTTTCTCCCTCTGTTTCTCTCTAGAATGGCGACCAATAACTTGGTTTAGGGATTATACTTAAACCAAACCAAACCCAAAATCGACAAAATAAAACAATCTGGTCGAACCAGAAAAGCTGTTGTCGATCGACACTACCCTTGGTGTCGATCTACACCCATTCCCGAATCTCACTATTTTGTTCATGGATGTTACAATTCTCCCCCACCAACAAGGATTCATCCTCGAATCCCGCAGCACCGTCCATCCGCCAAGGACCCCCGTTCCACCGTCAACATGGCCCGCACGTCCTTCGGTCGGACTGAACACCGTCAGCCAAGGTTTTTTGTGCAACTTTTTCCACAGCTCGCACACCCACGTAACCCAATGGCCCATAACACCCTGACCCCTACTGGTCCACACAATCCTGATCCCACCGGTCAACAAAGTCCTAACCCCACTGGTCAACCCATCCTAACCCCACTGGTCCACACAATCCTGACCCTACCGGTCGAAAAAGTCCTGACCCCACTGGTCAACACTAAACCTGACCCCACCGGTCAAACAAAGTCCAAACCCCACTGGTCAACACTAAACCCCGAGAATGAACCACCACCAACCCCGTCATCCTTATCCTGTCATTATGCTTATTCACACGTCCTAGACCTTATTGCTCCCAACTCATCCACTCTCAGGTTGAAACCTTTGGGCTATACCGATCTCACTATCAAACCACCGTCCTAGAGTCATACCGTCTCACTCTTGGGTCATCACCCTCGAGAACTCGGTACCAGGGGAACCACCATCCCCTCAGGAAAACCACCATCTCTCAGGAGAACCACCATCTCCTCTGCCGCTCTCAGGGCCCTCCACCCCTCAAGCTATCGGTATACAGGGGAACCACCACCCCCTCAGGAGAACCACCATATCCTTATGAGTTGTTCAGAACCCACCGTCCCTAGAGCAAACAAGTCCTGACGTCTCTAAGCACTTCCCGACACTCCCGTAGACACATAAGACAATGAAATGTCGTACTAACCACCATCTACTTCTTCCCAAATATTGTCATGACACCACCCAGTCACACTGGAACACCCACCCTCAAGGTATGTTCCATACACTTTCCAAAAATAGCGAAACTCTAACTCTCATAAAACTTTCCATTTTAGAAACTTTCTATTTATGGAAACTTTCAATTTTTAGAAATTCTGAACTATTTCCTTTTCTACATGACACAAATTCAAAATTTCATTAGAAATCTCCAATAAAAAATCCATGAGAACTGATCATCTCATTTGTGACTACTCTTGAGGCCAACCTCTAAACAATTTCGCCACTCTGGCATTTCACATCCCCTTCTAAAAATTGACAAGTCCTAACTATTCATAGAACTTTCTATTTTTAAAAGCTTTCTATTTTATAGAAATCACATAATCCCTTAACCCATTCCACATCAAGTTCCATAAGAACTAATCATCTTATTAAATCCTCTCCAGCAACATTTGTTAAGTAAATCCGCATACGGTCATCTTGGTCTGAGTAAAACCTGTTGCCACACTCACAAACCCCCTGAACCTCCAACAATACCAGTAAGTACACCGGCCACACCTTAGACCCCACCTGACCAGCATATGAATTACTAACTTGCTAAATTAGTGGCCACTCCAGCCACCCTGGACAAAGTAGTCTTCAACTAACTTCTCGGAAATTCATTTCCCAACACGTCTAGTTTCACAAATCACTGCCAACGGTATTTCCGATACCGGAGTGATCCACCACTTCCCACCAACTTGTCAATATCCAACTGCACTTTCCGCACAGAAGCTAAAAACACTACACAAAACTAACACAAACATGTCGGTTTGGGTTTATAAAGAATAGTTATGGTTTAGATTTCACAAATTAAACAAAATTATATGTCGATATTGAGTTTACAAAAGAGTGGTTAGGGTTAGATTTTACAATTAAACAAAATTATATGTCGGTTTGGGTTTATAAAAGAGTGGTTAAGGTTTAAAGTTTTAAATTTTAAAATTAAACAAAATGATATATCAGTTTGGTTTATAAAGATGATGGGATTTAGGGTATAAATTTACAATACACAAAATTGTATTTCAGTTTGGATTTGTAAAAAAGTGGTTAGCCCAGTTAAATATACAATTAAAACAATTATATGTTGGTTTGGGTTTATAAAAAATGGTAGGATTTAGATGTTATAATTATAAACTATAATATAATATTAGAAATAATAAATTTAAAATTAATTGATCTACATAATTGATTTTCTAATTTGTTTCTTCTAAGTACCGATAATGAGAGAAGTCGAGACAATAAGAGCAGATTCATGCCCCAGGTCATAATCAACTATCCATAAATTTTTGCTAACACATAATTCTAGCCCATTTGTAAACTTCGAAAACAAGTGGGGTTATCTTCCATGAAATATATATCGCAAACGTAAACTAATTACCATACATCTATCTAAGATCCACACTAATATCATCCGATGTACATATTGTAAAAAAAAATAAAGATCTAGAAATAATTGACTGAGTATTCGTGCCTCCCTGTTTTCAATTTTCCCGGTAAGTGGTAATATAGAATTATAGTGGCAAACGCTCGTACTACTTAATGGGTTATTGGCAATTGAATGGAGTTTTAAAGATTTTAAATGTTATGAAATCTATTCATATTAGATCTACTGGTATTTTGTTAAATTCTTAAGTTTTAGTGATTCTATCTGTTGCATAAGTCTTAACAAATAATGAGTTATTAGATTCAGACTTTATAAGATTAAAAGTTTTGACGAAACACAAAACAGAGCTAAATTATACTAATACTCCTTATTGGTTAAAAATTTTTAGGACACTATTTGAAAATAAAGTCTGGAAAGAAATCAATAAAAACCTATGTGTCCTTTCCGCACAGCTCTACTGGAAAAACTCTCCAACATCTGTTAGCAATATCTCTATAGAAGTCATTTTTATATTTATTTGACAAAGCAAAAGGGTAAAACATGAATTTGCAAACCAATACCACCCTGTCGTATCTTTCATCCAACGAATTATTATTTTTCTAAGGATATTTTCGAAAAGATTTGGATAAATCCACTTATAGTGTACAGGAATAGATTTTGTTTAAAGAATGCTTATATATTGAGCAAAGAGATATATTACATAGTATCTCTCTTATTTTGATGTTATGTATGTCTATTGTTATATGGAATCCAGAGAAACGACATCTGTGTGTCTATAACATAGCTCCTAGCTCTAAAACACTTCAGATAAGCTCGAAGACTAACACAGTTCTATAATTCAAAAATTTTTTTATGGGTTCAAGCCAGGTTATTTACTATATGAATATGAGAAAGTCATTTAAAATCTCTAAACTAAATGGCTCATGGTAACATGATTATATTAGTATTCAGAGCCTATACTCAAATGATGAATCCTTTAACAGTGACATATTCGTCAAGGCATATACTTCAAATTTGAATTGACAATTAACGAAGCTCTAGTAGATAACAAATTGTACATTAAATATGTAGTGTATCAATTATTATGTTATATTAACTGTCGAGTTATTATATAGTAATATGCACTTGTTTTTTACATAACAAATTAAAATTAAAATGTGTATACATTGGAAAGTGATATTACTATTAAAATATGATCTAAAATTTACCATCTCTCTCGATGAGTTGGCTTCAATAGATATATAAGATTAAATAATTCTTTTAAAAATTCAAACCCTATTAAAACTCTACCTAAAATAATAACATTAACAATTTTTGTAATAATGACTCAATTACATCTTTATTATCATTGTCTTATAAATCTACATTAGCTATTAATAAATAATCTATTCTAAAATAAATCTCTATGAATACTCTATACACACTAAATATAATAATAACCTACAACTCAAAGTCCAGTTCTATTTCTTTAAACAACACCATATAAATTATTAATTGTAAATGATTATCTATACTCTATATTACTAAAATTGATTATTTCAAAGATATATTATTAACTTTCCATCCCCCTTAAATCCTGTTGGATTAAAATCACCCACATCTTATCTATACTCTATCAATTTAAGCACATTATCTCAGAATATTTCTTATATTATTTATTGTTCTTTGTGTATTTATGTTTTTGCTATGGGTTAAGATCTCTTGTTATCTAAGTTAAATAGTTTTATGTGTTAATATATTTTTATTCATCTTATAACTGTTTTCTAACCATCTTTTTTATTTATAAGAGTTTTTCATTATACTTAGTGTCCGTAATTTACGTGTTCTTGTATCAGTTACTCTACATGATTTTCACAATCAATCTAACCAAAACTATGCTGTATTATCAAAATTACATGATAGGTTGTGCTAATGCGTGTAAATGTGAAAATATACTCTCATACACGATTTATTTTACAGAAAACAAAAATCACTTATGTCAAAGTTTAACATGTACAAAGACATTATCGGGTAATACAATAACTAAGAACATCATCTTTTCATGTCGGGATTGCAATTCATAGCAAATTTTTATATATTTGATACGTACGCTAATAGTGACCTCTTGAAAAATTAAAAGAGTTATAAGATTAATCATATGATATAGAAATAATAACTAAGCTAAAATTTATCTAGGTCGCTTCCTCTTGGACTTCCAATAGATTAAATTACATATAATAGTGACGTATTATCCTTGTGAGGTATACTCATCATTAATACTCAATTTGAGTACTGAAATATTTAATAATAAACTCAATTATATAAGATCATATAAATTATTTTTATCTACAATGAGATTTCTTCGAAATGAAATTTAATGATTTTCAAGTAAAACACTAATTATACTGATCAAAAACTCTCTTTTATCAGAAAAGTGATTCACTTAATCATAAGATTGCCAATATGAATTCTTAAATAGTAGAGTAATATAAGCTTTATCTAGTTAAAGTATAGACTCAATAGAGTCCAAAATTAAAATCACTTAACCTTTGGAGTGTATTAAATTCATGACTCAGACTAGTATTCTAATTCGACTTTCATTCAACCAATATCATATATTATATTATATCAAATCAAAAAATTAATATATTCTAAAAATATCAATTTAGAAAGTGAGAAAAGAAAGAAAATTATCCCACAACAAAACAATAGTAGCGATGATAAACGAATATATACTTGACATAGCAATTTTAAGTTTAGTCAGTCTAGGAATCATTATACAAATTCCTTTCCGATAGTCCAGAGTGTTTTGAACCTTAATCGAACATACATAAAAAATAATATGTTATCTGATGATGTGTATTTTGAAACCAACCGCCACTTATAAGATGAATCTTATGTAATAATATATATCCTGCTTGGATGATTCCACTTGTTTTCTATTTAGCATATGCTACTCATCTATTGGTCGATCTAAGTCTCATTTTATTTTCCTAAGTTCTGTTTTTTGAAGAATTTTTTATATAAATGAAAATTTATATCTCTTTGACCCTCCCTTCTTTTTCATATATTATGGTTCGCATCTTTTTCTTTATATAATGACTTTATAATTAACATTTTAGATAAAAAAACTTTCAAACTAAGTGAAAACTTTATGTAGTATTCGAAGTCTTAAATAATATATAATCACTAAGATTAAGATGTATTCTTAATGATATTAAGATACAGACACAATACTGTGATACATCTAATCTGCATAAACATAGATAATCCATACTCAAATCTCAATCGCACTTAATGTCGGTTCCAACTGCGATTTTTAATTAGCAAATAATCACTTCTTTATTAGCTATCATACTATCACATATATTAACATAATACAAATTAAAAGTTATTTATTCTGCACTAGCATATTCATACTGATATGTTGTGAAGAAACAAATATTTTCATTGTTGGACAATACAAAAGAGATTATAACAGTTCTTTGTTAAGATAGTGTTCGTTGAGCTCCTATTTATACATTAGGTTTCTTATGTTTTGGATGTCTCGGCAACAATCTCTCCTCTTCTGTGTGCTTCTCTGGCTACTGTTCACAATTTTATAGTATTTATAATATGTCTCTGATAAACATGTGGGTATTAATTATTCCTTAGATTAACAGTTTACAGTGTTTTAGGGCCTTGATGGTTACAGTTTTTGAGGAGATTTTGATTTTAGTTTTTCTAAAATCTAACTTATTGCCATTCAAGATTTTATAAATTGGTTTTCCTATAAAATAGAGAATCTAGTTTTGACGATTTTATTACATTTACCAAGAAAACCAAAAATCATTCTTATAGTTGGTTTTTTCTAAAGTTTTTTAGTACTTAAAACTTCAACTAAACGTAAAAGAAACCTCTCAATTATCTTTTAATAATTAAATCCTTCAACTTTAATTCTGTACTTAACGTTCTCCTCCGTTCTACAGTGTCGTTAAAATTGGATAGATTTAAGGTTTAGTCATAGTCAAATTAAAATGTTGTGTTTGAAAAAACTAAAAAACGACATGTTATTTAATTAAAGTCAAGAATTATGATAAAAAGCCAAAATACCATTATAAATCCAAATATCTACTGAAACTCATTCCATTCATGGCGGTTGATGTATTGTCTTTGAAATTGTTTTAGTGATATTGGTGTATTCAATACAATATATGTGAGTTTCTTTTGCAATTTCACTCGATTTATTTTTATCAATAATGATTTATGAATTTCTTGTTTTGAAAATCATTTGAAACCCCGATCGATCTCTAACCAATAAAAAATCAATATTACAATAAAAGCTCAAAGTCAAAGATGAAGAGAGACGGTTCAATGAGTATTGCAACATCTTGTTGCAATGAGATTAGACAAGGTTATGTTCTGATTTTTTTTTCTCGTATTTTGCATTCATCAATATATGCAAATGAAATATCAATATAATTATGATAAAAGTTCAAACACCATGGTTTTTTACTAGGATTTTCAAGGCAACACTTTTTTCAAAGACCAATTATGTGTTGCGACATTGAATCTATCTACTTAAAAAACCTAAACTAGATAGTTCATGTATCATAGTTAATTTAGAAAGCCCAAAATTCTTGAGATTCTTAATTTCTCTGCACACATCTTTTACTATTTTGGGTGTTAATTGTGTGCTCTCATAAGTTTATCTCTAAGGTTCTATTTTCATTTCACTTTGCATATAGTCCACTATTATTTTGCATCAGTAACTCCAAACAAGAAGCTCTGCATCTTTCTATTATTAAAGTTTGAGATTGTACCTAGAAAAAAAGAGAAAGGATCACCATAATGCACGAAAATCTGTGCTAGGTGTCTAGGTGATATATATCTTTGTTACAACTAGCAATTTTAACTCTTTGAGATTCAAAGGTATAGGATACTCAAACCTTTCACTCAATATCGTTTAAGGCCTTTTTGTACTTTAATTTAGCTCGTTATGTTGTGGAGCAATTGTTCGATTCATTTGGTCAATTGGTTTATC
>JALLKC010000145.1:0-21020 GCA_024034495.1 Camelina laxa | reverse complement strand
TGGGTTTAAAAAGTATTAGTAAGAACACGAGATATAAAAATCGATTCCATATCATCTAACTAATTTTAAACATGGTAAATATGTCGATCTAAAGAAAATAAACATATCATATACAATATATAATAAATTACGAGAGAAGTTGTTTCTATTCAAATTAATTGTTTACTGATACAATTCTGCACCAAAATCAGACTCTAGAATTAATAATCGTGTTATATTCTTTAAAGAAAAGTTAAACTTACATAATTAAATACGATACGATGTAAATGGTCCAAAAAAAAAATCGCAGTATACACTCTAATCCGTAGTATGTTATGATGGATGGTAAGAAAATTCCGAAGTGTAAAATCTCGTCGAATCTTCGAACAACCAGAGATCGGAATCCAACTAGCTTAAGGATCAATTAGAAGTGGAGATGGAGCAATGAGGCTATACCACAAGAGTACTGTCACGGGTGCTTAGAAAGAACACAATCTGCAGAATGATTTTGGAACTTAAGCAGAGCGAAAAGTAGGCCCAGTTGAAATGATGACATTCTGACTAATCAAAGTCGGTTTACTTGTTGTTAGGAGATAAGCTTTGTTGTTTTCTCTTATGATTAACTTTTTGTTGCTTTGTTAGTTTTGAATTTTATGAACAATAACACAAACTTATTGCATTAGCAAATTGACTATTAGAAAGGAGTACCACCAATAAGGATGATCTCTCTCGTGTAGATTGAAAATACGTTTATTCAAAGACAAAAGAAACATATGTATAAACAAAATATTCAAAAGCGAACAAACGTGACAACGTAATAAACAAATGAATACTATTATACATATTCTATCACGTTTATATAAATCACGAATCTGGATTTGAACTAAATATGTAATCAGCTTCATTACTTCTCTCTTCAAATCGATGATGTAATCTCTCATCTCTTAAACAGATCATTCATATAAAATCTCAGAATCATGATCAATCATGATGATCATATGTTTATCTTTCTTTTTTCTTCTATTAGCCCTTGATCTCTCAAATCTCAAAACTCAATTCCTTCGCACTCCAGTGCTCCTTACAAGCTTTGGTTGTTCGGGCCGGGTTGGTCCAATGCTAGGGTTGGAACCAACAGGACCACTTAGCCTAAGGTGATGAATCTTTTTCACCTTCTTCATCTTCTGCGCTAAAGAAGATCCTGACCGCCCAATCTTCTCGTGGATCTAGGGTTCAAATTCCCTGACCAATTTCTCCCACCAATAGGATCTAGTACACACATGTTTTACCTAGAACATGATTGATCTCAACCGTTGGTGGTCCGGACCGGAGAGATCAATATCTTTGTTGGAATCTGTTCGTGGAAGGGCTTTGACATGTTAGACAATTTAGGCTCATGGCTCTTTGCGATCTCCTTACGACGACAATGGAGATCAATAATGAGAGAGAGAGAGATAATGAAGAAGCAAGAGAGACTTTTGTTATATTTGGTTAGCAATATGTTTTCAGTTCTATTTTAGAAAAGACTAACGAAAACTATTCTAATTTTAGTGAAATGTGTATATTTGCAAATTCGATTTTGGGTAACATATTGCCCTCACATGTTTATTAACAACTAGCTAGTATTAACTTCATTGAAACGAGAGTGTTTCTGTCTCTTTGGTCGTTGGTTAGTTAAAAGACAAACTTTGTAAGTATTAGTTGTTGTAGTCGTAATTTCATAGCAAAATTTAAGTGTGAACTATTTAATATACATAGCCAAGATAGATGAAATGAAAGATAGCTATTATTTCGTTTAAAGGGGGGTCAACTTTATGGTACTACATGAAACGTATATTTCATTTTTTTTTATATAAAAAACTTAAGTTGGTGGTTTTTAATTAGTACTCATTAATAGTGGAGAAAAGTAGTTTATCTTTATTATACAATAAATGTTCTTCGTGTTTGCGGAAAATAAAATGCATTGGACATTTTGGGTTTAACAAAAAATTAAGATTAATAGCCCTTTTACAATTATAAAAGAAATTGTAATAGTGTGGCTCATTGCCTAGCAAACAGGCTGTCTTGTAATTGATTATTATGCTGACTCTGTAACTGTTAGGACTTCTCAGCCAAAGGTGTCGATTTTCCTTGGGAGAGAAAGACCGAACAACCAAGGACAGAGTTGTGTAAAAAGGAACGAAAGAGAGTTCTGAAGAACAGAGAGGAAGAGAACAGAGTGTTGTAATGAAGCTGAAATAAAGCGGGAGCATACACACGAAATTTATCTAGTTCACTCCGTTAACGAGGGAGCTACGTCTGGCGAGTCGGTGACTCGGAATCCACTAGTTTCAGACAGAGGACACAATAGAAACTACAAGTGATCCACCCTAATGCCTTCACTAGCACTTAGAGCACACTCTGTATATCTATACTTAGAGAAACTAGAATGAGTTTATACTATTACAAACTTTTCTCTTTACTCTCTCTCACGCTCACACACTACACACTCGGTCTCTCTCTTTAAATGTTCCTTTTATAGGCGACACCTTCAGACCTCGTGTCCTGACTAAAGCAGTCTGCAACACCTTTGGTTGCTTGTCCAGCTCACAAAGACGCGGTTGCACAAGGGAACAAACACCACTGCAACGTTTGGAATCACTAGAGGACAAACCGTACAATGCTCTGTTCTGCAATGTGTCCGTTTCCTCAAAGTGTGGTCCCAAAGCATACCTAACCATTGTTTAGTTTACACCAACCATGATAGGTCTTGAGTTAAGCTTAGGAGTGTGTTTGTCTTGCCTTGTCATAGCTTGTCATCACGGTTTCACCTTGTCTTCACAAATCTCCACCTGAATCATGATGACCAAAGTAAGATTGCACGAGTAGTATAGAGAGAGAGTACCTTCTGAAACTAGTTGCAGGATTCCGACCCGGTTACCCTGAGTTTTATTACTCAGGCCTGATCTGTAGCAAGTTCAAAGCAGCCTGAAACTTGCCTACAGCCAGTGTCTTAGTGAAGATATCTGCAGGGTCTTTTCTGTAGAAATCTTCACCACATCAACATCACCATTTGCAATCACTTCTCGGATATAGTGAAGCCTGACATCAATGTGGCTTCGTTTTTTTCATGATGCACACTGTTCTTGGAGAGTGCAATAGCACTTTCAGAGTCACAAAAGATATCCACGCTCTTTTGCTCATAACCAACTCTTTTCAACAAGCCTTTAAGCCAAATAGCTTCCTTGACAGCTTCTGTGAGTGCCATGTACTCTGATTCTGTTGTTGAAAGAGTGACGACTCTCTGCAATCCAGATTTCCAACTGATGGTGTTTCTTCCAAGAGTAACACTAGACCCATGGTTGATCTTCTCTTGTCAAAGTCACCAGCATAATCGGCATCACAGTAGCCAATAATCTTAAAATCTGAGCTCTTCTTATAGAGCAGCTTTGTTTTCAATGAGCCCTTGATATATCTTTAAAACCCACTTGACCCCATGCCAGTGATCACGAATGGGTTTGCTCATGAAACGACTTATACTCCAACAGGATAAGCAAGGTCGGGACGTGTACCAATCATGGCGTACATGATGCTTCCAACTGCACTACTGATGTTCATATATTTTACCCTGTTTTCCCTTAGTATATTCACATCTTTTGTATCTTTTGCTATCCATTTTCACCATTATTGCATAGCTTTAGGACTAATCATGCATTAGAGTTTAGTTGCATTGCATTTGCATCTTTTCATGCATAAACAGGTGATTTTGGAGCTTAAGGAGCATGGAGCAATGCTGAGGAAGGAGTGAAGCAATCATGAAGGAAAGCAAGAGAGTAAGGCTGAAATAACAAGGTCCGGAGTCCAACTCGACGCACACTCGACCAGACACTCGACCGTGTGCTGAGGAGGACTCGACCGAGTGGACAATGCACGAGAGAAGCCAGCTCGACCTGCCACTCGACCGAGCACAAGTCGAGTTGACCGAGCCGTTGACTATTTTGTCTTTAGCATTTTTAGGGCTTCCTCCCCTCCTATATAAAGCCTTGTACCTGCAGCCACAAAAGGAGTCAGCTTTTTAGATATTCTTAAAAACCTAGTATTTACCTTTTTGAGATTTTATTCCTTTTGCTTTTTATTTTCCTAAGATCTTGTACTTGAAAAGACTAAATTTCTCATTATTGTTAGTTTAATAACTTTCTTAATATTGAGAATTTAAGTTTCATTTCTTTTTCAATATTGTAGATCTTTGTTTTATCTATCTAATGATGCAAGTTTCAATCTTTTCTGGGTTTATGATTTTGATGTTTATCATGTGTTCTTGTGAGTAGTAGTTTAGGATCTTGAGGATGGGTTAGGCTGGGCTGTGAATGGTTTGTTTGGCTTGATCAACCTTGATTGTTGTAGATCTCTTCTAGGGTAGATGTTCTTAATGCTGATCCTATATCTGAGAGGGTAGGATCTGATTTCAAGCATCTTAGCATCACACCAATGTTTAAGAGGCATAGATAAGGCTAGATCTAGAGCTTACCATCTTGCTTGCTAAGAGATTAGAAGTTTTGTTTGGTATGAGACATATTTCTTACTGCCTGCTTGTGTAGATTCTTTACTATGTGAGAGCAAGTCTAGAAATGCATAGGTTTGATTGTTTCTTGACCATGAGAGTGGGAGAAACTTGTCTTGGATTCATATGTCTAGAGATTAGCTCATGTTGTTTGAGATTTGTTGATCAAGTTAGATAGCCTCAATCATTAGTCCAGCCCATGAATCCCTCCTCAAGTCCTTCTTTGTTTATTGATTTTACAGTCTTAATCATGTTGCTTGATTGTAGTTTGATCTGTCTTTGCATTACTCTGTTTTATTGCATTGCTCTGTTTCTGCGTTTAGTCTAGCTCGACCACTCACTCGACCTACACTCGGTCGAGTGCTGGCTCGAGTTCATCCCAGAACTCTGCTGTTTATGATTTGTGATTGTCTTGTTTCATTCCTGTTCCATTTCTGCTGCATCCATTTAGTGTCTTGTTCATTATTGTCTTGCATTTGTTCTTTAGCTTAGTTTCTGTTTCTGTTGGTTGCATCATTACTGTCTTAATCACTCTATTTCATTTGCATTTAGTTCTTAGTTCATTTAGTTTACCTTCTGCACTTTACACTTTCATCATAGGATTGTTTAGTGGCAACATCCTTTCATCTGGCTTAAATTAGATCTTTATGCATATCTTACTGTTTACAACCATCAAATTGGATTGATACCCCTTATACTGCACTGCATAAGGGGAATTGAAACACCTTACCAATCATTGCATACATTCATCATCATCCATTCCATCTTAAACCTGTCCTCCACCATAAATTCTTGTTTCAATTTGGCGCCGTTGCCTATTTGAGTGTGTTTTTGTGACAATTAGGATCCATAAAGTCTAAGATTAAGTTCGTTTATCCACTTGTTCATTACTGATCTTGTTTCTTCTTCTGCTGTTTGTGATTGAGTTTCAGGTACCAGCTCGACCATCTACTCGACCACCACTCGACCGAGTGTGTGCTCGGCACCTGATCGAGTCAGAGCCGGATACAAATAGACATCAGTTCCCAGTCGACTCGACCACCCACTCGAGCCTGCGCTCGACCGAGTGCCAGTTCGAGTCAGTCATCATGTTTCACAACAGTATGTTCCATTCTGTACCATGGCAACATCAACCAGGATTCCAGGCTCAATGGCGTCACACTCCAGTGTTTCAAACTTCACAAGCCCAAGAACCTGACTTAAGAGCTATGATGCAACAACTTTTACTTGGGCAAGCAACTGGGCAGATTGAGGTAGCAAAGCAGTTTGCTTAGCTGAACCAAACGTTGAATTCCTATTCTAATGACCTAAACTCCAAGGTCAAGTACATGGAGAGCTCCATTGATTCTACTTCTCTCCTACGCCAAACCACTTCTTGAAGAACCTATTCCACACCCAAGGGATTTACAGTTAAAGCTCTTAATCTCTATGAAGATGCTGTTACTGAGGACAGTGAGATTCAAGGTGGGGAGGATTGATCATTTATTGAAGCCAGGGTGAAGCTTGTGCACAGCAGACTGAATCCATCAAAGCACTCGACCAAGGCTCGAGCGAGCACTCGACCGAGTGCAGGATCAAGTGGTCGATCGAGCTGGACACAGAAGTTGTTTAGCCTGCTAAGTACATTTCCTGCTTACAAACCACCTCTACATTCCCAGGACGTTTCAAGGCACAGAAGCTGAAAGAACTCAGGGAAAATTATGAGAAATGGAAAGAGTTGGCTTTGCAACAGAGAAGGAGTTAGCTTTACAAAATCAAGAAGTCATTGAGAAGGAAGAAGTGATGGCTTTGAAGGAAGAGGTTGTGATTGAAAGAAAGGAAGTGATGGCTATTCAACAGGAGGTTGTCATTGAGGAAAAAAAGAGGAAGTCATTGAGGAGAAGGAGGAAGATAGAGGACCTCTTTGGAAAATATGCTCACCATCCTGCACTCAAGGACATGCTTCTTGATTATAAAAGAGGCCCAAACCAAGACATGAAGATTTGAAGAGATTAGGAAAGCTGTTATCCCAACCAGCTTAAGGATCCAGCTCATTCAACCTGCCTTGCTCCATCAGCTACATGCACTTCAACAAGTGCCTATGTGATTTAGGAGCTTCAGTGAGCCTAATGCCATACTCAGTGGCTGAGAAGTTGGGATATGAATATTTTAAGCCTTGCAATCTCTATATTGGCCTAGCGGATGGATCAAAGAGGGATGTGCTTGGAGTGATTGAAGATTTCCCAGTAAAGATAGGGAAGGCTAGAATCCCAACTGACTTTGTGATCATGAACATGGAACAAGAGCCTAAAGACCCTCTTATCTTGGGAAGACCATTCTTAGCTACAGCTGGGGCTGTTATTGATGTGAAGATGGGGACTGTCAAGCTCCACCTGACTGAAGACTTCACTATGAAGTTTGACATCAACAATCCCACTAATCTGCCTTCCAAATATGATCCACCTTACACTATAAAAAGAAAGGAGGATCATGAGGTCTCAAGTGAGGAAAATGCTTCAAGGGGTAAGCTAACCTTTCAAGAAGATTCAGTGGAGAAGCTAAAGGGTTCAGTTCAAGTGCTAGCTGGTTTAGTGAAGGAACTTCAAGTTCAGCTCAACAAAAGGTCTTTGAAGAAGGCAAGACCAAACTCAAGTTTAAGAAGAACATGGTTCAAGTATCAAGGAAGTAGTGATCAAGAAGGAACACCAAGGTATCAAGTCGAACCAGGGGGATTTCATCACCTCCTTGGTCTCTAAATCAAGCTTGAAGAGCTAGAAGAAGTCAAGCTTAGTGACTTAAACAAGCTCACTAGGGAGGAAGTCCCTAGGTTCATTGTACATATGCTTTATTTTCCTTGTAGTTTTGATATTTTTGTTTTATGTTTGTGTTGGGCAGGCTGTTTAATGAGAGTGTAGATGGGTTTGGAGAGAATTGGACTTGGAAAAATAGACTCGCAAGCCAGCTCGACCCCCCACTCGGACACGCACTCGACCGAGTCACGGTCGATCGCCATCGTCGAGCTGCCCCAATCCCCTCTCCAAGTCACCAACAAGACCCCAGCTACACCTTTGATAACATGCAGGAGGATGTGGATAGTTTCTTCTACAATCCTTGAGGTAACACTATCACCTTTCCATTGTAAATACCATTTGCATTTCATATTGTGTGTTTTGTTTTAAGTCTTGAATCCTCAAACAAATTTCTTTCACACAAGGGACTGTGTGATTTAAGTTTGGGGGAGGGTTTGAGATAGCATTTGACATTGTGTTTTGTTTTCTTATTTCAAATTTTTAGCATCATCATGTTAATATTTGCATAGCATCTAAGGCATAGAAAAACCCTAAAAATTTGAAAATTTTTTGCAAAAATCTTTATAAAAAAAAGAGTGTTCATGTAGTTTGCTTTGCATATTCAAGTATTTTGTTTATCTTGTAGGACTGCTTGCATTAGGGATCTATGATGAGTATTTCCTTGTTAGCTTGCTCATTCACTAGACTAGGATCAATGCCCAAGTTAATAGTACTTTGATGCTAGTTGAGTGGTTAGAAGCATAAGATTGAACCAAGCATTGAATCCTGCATTGCATTTGGTCTAAATTGAAACATGTTGTGATTGATGCCATTTCCTAACTATAAGAACTAATATTGACTTTCAATTATCAATGTGTGCATTGCTTTAAACTCATGGATACCATATACATATTTGGATCATCTTTCTCCTTTTACCACTCTTGTTGATCCAAGTAGCTGATTTCCTCATTAAGAATCAGTTTCCCCTACCCTTAACCAACCCTTCTTTTAAGCCATGTTTATTCTTGAGTGTGTGAGGCCTATTTTTTAGGATTGAGCTTGGTAGAAAGTGTTAGGTTTGAACTGACAAGAGTAAAGCCTTGTGTAGTTCTAGTTTGCATTTTCAAACTAGATAGGACTAGGTGGTTCATTTGTTGGGTTTGGGACTTGGAAGTTAAAGAAAGAAAAAAAAAAAAAAGAGAAAAGAAAGAAAAAGGGTAGAGTCTTTAAGAGGAGATTGTGTTTAAGCAAGGTCTAGTGAAAGGATGGGAAGCAAAAAATGTTGAAGATGGTTCTAGTTAAAGAAAAGAAAAGAAAGAAAAGAAAAGTCTAGCAAAAAGCTTGTATGTCTTAAGAATAAGAAGAAAAGAGAACCATAGCAAATAAGTAAGAATCCCCCATCCTACTAGAAAGATCAAATAAGAAACCTCTCCTAAGACTTGAAAATCAAAAGAGAAAAGGGTGAAAGAGAAAAGAAGAAGTTAAAGGGTAGCACTAGGATCATTTGGGTTTAGATTGCTAGGATAAACACTTTGGGTACCTTTGGGTAGACAAGGTTTTATTCTTGTATGTGTCTAGGTGTTCTTACCTTTAGCATTCTTCTAAAGCTCAATCCATTTTTTATGAGAGAACCTTGATATTGATAAGCCCCACTCTAAAAAGAGACCATCATTGTCTCAAAGTCTTTACCTCCAAGCCAAATGAGTTTAAGCATTGCATAGAATTGATTCATGTTCTTGATTAATGAATGTTAAAGGAAATGGTTGATTTGAATGCATGTGGATATCTAAGGCTCAAATCAGTAAAGGTTGTGACATGCTTGTCTAAAGTCTTTAAGTACAGCTCATTCAACTTGCATCATAGTACTAGTAACTTGGACATTGATTCTAGATGGTCTGTTTGCAAGCTTTAGGAGCTGAGATCCCACTTTCAAACCTCACCTACATTCTTATGTCTTGCTTATTTGCTTGAGGGCAAGCAAAGACTAAGTTTGGGGGTGTTGATGTTCATATATTTTACCCTGTTTTCCCTTAGTATATTCACATCTTTTGTATCTTTGCTATCCATTTTCACCATTATTGCATAGCTTTAGGACTAATCATGCATTAGAGTTTAGTTGCATTGCATTTGCATCTTTTCATGCATAAACATGTGATTTTGGAGCTTAAGGAGCATGGAAGCAATGTTGAGGAAGGAGTGAAGCAATCATGAAGGGAAAGCAAGAGAGTTAAGGCTGAAATAACAAGGTCCGGAGTCCAACTCGACCGCACACTCGACCAGACACTCGACCGTGTGCTGAGGAGGACTCGACCGAGTGGACAATGCACGAGAGAAGCCAGCTCGACCTGCCACTCGACCGAGCACAGGTCGAGTTGACCGAGCCGTTGACTATTTTGTCTTTTAGCATTTTTAGGGCTTCCACTCCCCTCCTATATAAAGCCTTGTACCTGCAGCCACAAAAGGAGTCAGCTTTTTAGATATTCTTAAAAACCTAGTATTTACCTTTTTGGGATTTATTCCTTTTGCTTTTTATTTTCCTAAGATCTTGTACTTGAAAAAGACTAAATTTCTCATTATTGTTAGTTTAATAACTTTCTTAATATTGAGAATTTAAGTTTCATTTCTTTTTCAATATTGTAGATCTTTGTTTTATCTATCTAATGATGCAAGTTTCAATCTTTTCTGGGTTTATGATTTTGATGTTTATCATGTGTTCTTGTGAGTAGTAGTTAGGATCTTGAGGATGGGTTAGGCTGGGCTGTGAATGAGGTTTGTTTGGCTTGATCAAGCTTGATTGTTGTAGATCTCTTCTAGGGTAGATGTTCTTAATGCTGATCCTATATCTGAGAGGGTAGGATCTGATTTCAAGCATCTTAGCATCACACCAATGTTTAAGAGGCATAGATAAGGCTAGATCTAGAGCTTACCATCTTGCTTGCTAAGAGATTAGAAGTTTTGTTTGGTATGAGACATATTTCTTACTGCCTGCTTGTGTAGATTCTTTACTATGTGAGAGCAAGTCTAGAAATGCATAGGTTTGATTGTTTCTTGACCATGAGAGTGGGAGAAACTTGTCTTGGATTCATATGTCTAGAGATTAGCTCATGTTGTTTGAGATTTGTTGATCAAGTTAGATAGCCTCAATCATTAGTCCAGCCCATGAATCCCTCCTCAAGTCCTTCTTTGTTTATTGATTTTACAGTCTTAATCCTGTTGCTTGATTGTAGTTTGATCTGTCTTTGCATTACTCTGTTTTTATTGCATTGCTCTGTTTCTGCGTTTAGTCTAGCTCGACCACTCACTCGACCTACACTCGGTCGAGTGCTGGCTCGAGTTCATCCCCAGAACTCTGCTGTTTATGATTTGTGATTGTCTTGTTTCATTCCTGTTCCAATTCTGCTGCATCCATTTAGTGTCCTGTTCATTATTGTCTTGCATTTGTTCTTTAGCCTAGTTTCTGTTTCTGTTGGTTGCATCATTACTGTCTTAATCACTCTATTTCATTTGCATTTAGTTCTTAGTTCATTTAGTTTACCTTCTGCACTTTACACTTTCATCATAGGATTGTTTAGTGGCAACATCCTTTTCATCTGGCTTAAATTAGATCTTTATGCATATCTTAACTGTTTACAACCACTCAAATTGGATTGATACCCCTTATACTGCAACTGCATAAGGGGAATTGAAACACCTTACCAATCATTGCATACATTCATCATCATCCATTCCATCTTAACCTGTCCTCCACCATAAATTTCTTGTTTCAACTACAGTAGGGAACTGACTTCATGTAGTCTTCGTCCCGGGCCAGTTTTTCTTCTGTTGCAGCATGCATCTTAACCTCAGCTCCCAGTGGAGTCAATACATGCTTGGCTTCTTTCATGTTGAATGTCTCTAGAATCTTGTTCAAATAACCTTCCTGAGACACCACAATGTTCCTTCTGTTCTGTTTCTGACAATTCCATCCCCAGAACCTCTTAGCAGCTCCTAAGTCCTTCATTTCGAATTTCAGACTTAGTTCCCTTTTCAGCTGAACGATGGCCTCTTTGTTCTTGGATGCCACCAACATATCATCTACATAGATGAGTAAGTAGATCAACGACTGATCTTCCAGCTCCTTTACATATGCGCAGTAGTCATACTCACTTCGCACAAAACCGATCTCTAACATATACATGTCAAATTTCTCATTCCACTGTTTGGGAGCTTGCTTCAACCCATACAGTGACTTGTTGAGAAGACAAACTTCATCTTCTTGAAATATTGACTCAAAACCCTCAGGAGGAGTCATATAGATCTTCTCTTTCAGTTCTCCGCGGAGGAACGCTGTTTTAACGTCAAGTTGCTCTAGTTCAAGATCCTCTTGAGCAACTATGGAGAGTAAGACCCTGATTGTAACGTGCTTGACTACGGGAGCAAAGATTTCATTGTAGTCAATTCCTTCTCTTTGAGCGTAACCCTTGGCGACCAATCTTGCTTTAAACCTTGGTTCTTCAACCCCAGGGATTCCAAGTTTATACTTGTAAATCCATCTGCTCCCGATAATTCTATGATTGATTGGTCTCTTGACCACTGTCCAAGTGTGATTCTTGGTTTGCGACTCCATTTCTTCATTCATTGCACGCTTCCACTCTTCCCAGTTTAAGTCTCTTTTAGCTTCGCTGTAATTGGATGGTTCTACTTCATCACCATCCTCAGTTGTGTAGAGAGCCTCTGCTAGATAATCTTCATCATCAAAGCGTCTAGGAGTATGAACCACTCTCCTAGCTCGGTCTCTCACCAAATGATAACTCAGTGGTGACTGATCTATTTCAGCCTCCGCGTCTTCAGTTGTATCATGTTGTGTTGGAGTTGCAGGATTCGATCTTGCAGGTGACTGAACGTCTCGAGGAGTCGTAGAAGCTCCACCTGAGGTGACAACCTCTTCACTGTCAAGATCAAGGTCTAGATAAGAGGTGGGGGGTGCATCTCCTTCTTCAATTTCGGTTTCCTTCCTCATTGCTACATCTTTGTATGATGCATTCTCTTGAAAAACAACGTTTCTGCTCACCACACACTTCTTATCTTCAAGTAGCCAAACCTTGTAACCTTTAACACCTATAGGATATCCCATAAGAATGCCTTTCTTTGCTCTAGGACTTAGTTTTCCATCATCAGTGTGTGCAAATGCAATGCACCCGAATCTTCTCAAATAACTGTACACAGGTTGCTTACCATACCACCTCTTGTCTGGTATGTCGAAGTTCAGAGCTGATGATGGTGTCTTGTTGATGAGAATGGCTGCCGTATGTGTTGCCTCTGCCCAGAATTTCTTTGGGAGACCAGAGTCACTGAGCATGCTTCTGACTTTCTCCATGATGGTTCGGTTCATGCGCTCTGCAACACCGTTTTGTTGCGGTGTGTAGGCACACGTCCGATGTCGTTGAATCCCCTTAGACACGCAATACTCATCAAACAGCCTGTTGCAAAACTCAAGTCCATTGTCGGTTTTTAGAGTCTTCACTTTCTTGTCACTTTGGTTCTCCACCAGATTAATCCACTTAGTGAATCTCTCAAAACCTTCATCTTTTGTTCTCAGAAAATAAACCCACACTTTCCTTGTGTAATCATCAATAAATGAGATAAAGTATTGACATTTACCAAGAGAAAGTGGCACTGATGGAGCTCCCCACAAATCAGAATGAACGTATTCCAGCTTCTCTCTTGTATCATGCTGAGCCAGCGTGAACCCCACTCTCTTCGATCGCCCATAAATGCAGTCATCGCAAGTTTCAAGAGTGGAAATCTTTTTCTTGTCAAGAAGACCCTTCCTCAGTAAGAGGTTCATGTTGTTCTGACTCATGTGCCCCAATCTTCGATGCCAAAGAACAGTGTCATCTGATCTCCTCTCTACGGTAAGTGATTCTGCAGTTGCAGGTCTCCATTGTAGCAAATAGAGAGTGTCGTATCTTCTTCCTGTAAGTAGAACATTGTTCCCAGCCTTGACTGTCATAACTCCATTCTCTGATTCGAATTTATTTCCAGCTTTCTCGAACGTTCCCAGTGACAAGAGATTTCTATCCATGTCTGGAATGTATCTCACATTCGCAAGTAGAACCGTCTGACCATCTTCATTCTTGACTCTAACAGAGCCAATTCCTTTTACTTTAGACATCGTCTTGTTTCCAATTCTTACTGATCCTCCAACTTCTTCGTTTAAATCTTCAAACCATTCTCGCTTGTGAGTCATATGGTAACTGCAGCCAGTATCCATAATCCATTCGTCTTCTAGATGTATATCAGTTGAAGACAAAGCTTCTGAAACATAGAGAGCCGAAGCTTCAACCAGGTTTCCTTTCCCACTCGATGAGCCACCTTTGTTGCCGTTTTGATTTTTGGGCTGAGATTGAGCTTTGTTCTTGTTGGGACATGAATTTTTGAAATGTCCCTCTTCTCCACAGATCCAACATCCTTTCCTGGTCTTAGACTTAGATCTAGACCTTTGAGATTTGGAGTTCTTCTCTTTCTGCTCAGTTCTTCCTCTTGTCTCTGCCTTCTCGTTGACATAGAGACCCTCAGCCTGACCCTTGATGCTTTTCTTGTTAGACCCAAACTCAAGTTCTTTTGAGTAAGTAGCTGCAATAACTTCATCTAGCGTCAACGTGGTCCTACCAGAACCATATTTCAGTGTGTCTCTTAACTGATCAAAAGGCTTAGGTAGTGACATCAACAGTAGTATGGCTTGATCCTCATCAGAAACTATCACGTTGGTGTGTTCTAAGTCTGCTACAGTATGAAGGAATTCATCAATATTACCTTCAATACTCAGGTTTTCTGACATCTTGAAGCCGTATAGCTTTTGCTTAAGATAGATCCGGTTGGGAAGAGCTTTGGACATGTACAACTTGTCCACAGCATTTATCATAGCAGCTGCAGTCTGCTCCTTCTTGATCTTCCTCAGGACTCTGTCAGATACACTTAGAACAATGGTACTGCGAGCCTTTCTCCTCTTCTCTTCTAGAGCTTCTGACCTTTGTTTCTCCTCTTTAGTTTCTTCCTCTGATAGCTTCTCACCTGAAGCTTTTTCAACCGTTGCTTCTTCTTCTTCTTTAAGAGCAACACTCAAACCCAGAATATCTAGGTGAGCTAAGAGTTTCTCTTTCCACATGGTGTAGTCTCCACGACCATCAAACTTTTCAACCTCTATCCTCGCTGATGACATGGTTCTCCGTGTTGATGGACTCTACAGAACCGTGAACAATGAACCAAAGCTCTGATACCACTTGTTAGGACTTCTCAAGCCAAAGGTGTCGACTTTCCTTGGGAGAGGAAGACCGAACAACCAAGAACAGAGTTGTGTAAAAAAGAACGAAAGAGAGTTCTGGAGAAACAGTGAGGGAGAGAGAACAGAGAGTTGTAATGAAGCAGGAATAAAAGCAGGAGCACACACACGAAATTTATCCAGTTCACTCCCGCTAACGAGGGAGCTACGTCTGGCCGAGTTGGTGACTCGGAATCCACTAGTTTCAGACAGAGGACACAATAGGAACTACAAGTGATCCACCCTAATGCCCTTCACTAGCACTTAGAGCACACTCTGTAATATCCTATACTTAGAGAAAACTAGAATGAGTTTATACTATTACAAGTTTTCTCTCTTCACACTCTCTCACGCTTACACACTTGCGATCTCTCTTAAATGTTCCTTTTATAGGCGACATCTGCAGACCTCGTGTCCTGACCTAAAGCAGTCTGCAACAACCTTTGGTTGCTAGTCCAGCTCACCAAAGACGCGGTTGCACAAGGGAACAAACACCACTGCAACGTTGGAATCACTAGAGGACAAACCGTACAATGCTCTGTTCTGCAATGTGTCCGTTTCCTCAAAGTGTGGTCCCAAAAGCATACCTAACCATTGTTTAGTTTACACCAACCATGATTAGGTCTTGAGTTAAGCTTGGGAGTGTGTTTGTCTTGCCTTGTCATAGCTTTGGTCATCACGGTTTCACCTTGTCTTCACAGTAACAATACCTGGTTGGCTACAAGAAACTCTGATCAAGGTTAAGGAATATAAAGTTTATTTGCGTAAAAAAAAAAAAAAGCCCTTTTACAATTATATTAAAAAAAAAAAAAACCTACTAACATACTCCTAAATTAAATTCAATAAGGTTGTGTCAATACTAATGCAATTTTTTTTAAAAAAACTAAAAACTAAAGTTCCAAAATGCACTTTAAAGAAAATCTTGATTATAACCTAATATATACTTAGAGACTAGTCTTTACTAATAGAGAGATGGGTAGATCACACGGCTCTCTAAAGCCTAAACCTTGCAGATATTACTCAAACTCACACATAAGATAAGATAGACACTAAAAGACTTAACCACATTTATATAAGTATATGTTTTAACTTATAATTGTTGTTATGAAGTACTAGTATTTTAAAACATATACAAACAAATGACTCATGTCTCCACATTTTTGCATTACAAACAGTTCTCCTCATATCCCTCAAAAAGATAAGAGCACTATCCCTCACCATAACCATTTACGACCACTTACTTTTCCTCAGCTTTTTTGGTACACTACAGTTCCTAATTTTGGACCTTTATGTTATATAAAGTTCAACTATAACCCAAAAGTTTTGCATACAGTAACGTAAGTGATTCCCCAACTGACAAAAATTACAAACATAGAACCAAAAAACTTCAGTAGAATTTAGGATCTCACTTAATCTTACGCCATACATATATTACATACAAGTACAAACCAAAGATTTTTTATTATTATTTTACTAACTCTCTCTGGTCTGGTCTCCAACTTCGTTCTTCACTTCAGGCTTATGAAACACTACACTAAGAAACTAAACAAGTTCTCCTAATGAACAACAACATTAAACAACATGACGCGAGTGATGCAAAATGAGTACTTACTACTTTACAAAGAGAGATCTTTTTGTGTCTAAGATCATACATTACACTAGTCTTTCATTTCTCCAATATGCCAGCTTCGTTCAATAGTTTTCTCCGACTTTGGTCATTAAGGCAACTTTGAGCTGGTCATGATTGAAAAACTGGCTCCCCATCTTCACGGTAGCTTGTTGAATCATCAAATCGTTCACAACTGATAAACTCGCATGATTCACTTCCAAATCCAATTCCTTAAGCGCTTCCATGAATCTAGCACCTGGATGATCCTTCTTGCTACATTGTACGCGTATCATCACATCCCAACCTATGATCTTCACATCAATCTCCATTTCTATAGACGTATCTTGATTCGAACATCTTCGTTCTTTCGCCCTCGACCCGCCTCCGCATCCTTTTCCTCCTTGTTTACCCCATCAAGCCGCTTCTGAATCTCTTCTTTATCGATTTCCGCTTGTTGCAGCTTCGACTTAAGCTCATTGATATACGAAATAGCATCTCCAAGAAGAGAAGCTTTATCCATCTTGGAAACGTTAGGAACCACAGCTCTCAAAGAGTAGAACCTCTGGTTTAACTTCTCTCTTCTCTGCCTCTCTGCTTCAACGTGATTCAACGGCTCTTCTCTTCCATTAGCCGGTTTCCTCCCACGTTTCCTCGGCTTCTTCTCCGGTGGCTCAACAACAATCGCTTCCTTAACCACAGATGCTTCGAGATCAGAATGATCCGAGTCACCCGACTTCGCAGCTGATCGAACCACAGTGCTAAAAGAAAGCATCCCTTCATCGTTGTTACTCCCTTTAGAAACCGGAGACCTCTTCTTCTTGTTACTCTCGTTGTTACCACAGAAACTTAAAGTCTCGTTCGACTTCAACCCACCTTGAAAGTTCCCATTTTGATTCAACCCAGAGCTCGAAAAGTTCAACTCTCTCTCACCAAGACGATTATGATTCTCAACAGAGCTTATATCATTCTTCTCAAGCTTCGAAATCTGATGAGAATCTGACTTTGAATTAGAATTCGAATGATTACCATTATTAACCCTCGCCGGAGACTCGATTCCGGTGTTCGTCGCCGGTTCACTGATCCACAGAGCTGGGTCGTTCTCACCTTGATCTGGATTCAATTAAAACCCCAAGAACAAGCTTCACCACCATTGTTACCACCGTTGTTGGAATTAAACAAGCTATTAACTTTATCCATCAGATCTGAGCTTTGGCTTATAGCTTCCGAGGAACCTAGCTCAACGACGCCGTTTTGAGCAGCGATACACACCATCGTCTTCAACCCGTAAATCTGACCTTGACTAGCTCTTTCACAACCCGACCCGGTTAAAGCACCCGACCCGGATAACCAAATCACACGAGAGTTTAAGAAAGATTCACCGGGAAGCCCAACGCCGTTGGGGAAGCTTTGAGTCATCGAGACTAAGAAGAACCATTCGGTATCCGTGACTTCTTCGTCGTTTGATTCATCGGAAACTCCAATTCCGCCGGAGATTAACGAATTAAGCTCGCGGATCACTCTTTTACGATGCTCTTGCTCCGCCGTGTTGGTGTTGTTCTTCTTCTTCTCTTTGTCTTCTTCTCCTTTGTAGTAACCATCACCCCAACCGAGGATCACAGTGTTGTCTCCCGTTGATGAATCGAAGTCATGAGAGATCTGCCAGAAGATAGCGTAAGTCCAGTTCTCTCCGGCGGATTCGATCAAAGCTTGGAGACGTTGCTGGAGAGTGTCTTCGTTGAACTGAAGAGGAAGAGATTGTGGTTGTGGTTGTGGTTGTGGTGGAGGAAACAGAGATGAGTGCTGGTTTGTTCCGATGAAAGCTTCCATCGCCGCCGCCGATGCGTCATCGTCGGTTGTTAAGAAATTGATTGATGATGTTGTGCCGCCGTTCATGTGAACAGCCGCCGGTTTGAAAAGGGTAAGACTTTTCCCGGTGAAAGGTGAAGACTTTTTTTCCGGTGAGAGAGAAGAGAGGAGAGAGAGAGAGAGAGAGAGGTGACGTGTTGGATGAAAAATCAAAAGAGGAAAAGCTAAAGCAAATGGCGTTTAGTGATTGTTTGGAGAAGATGATTCTCTCTTTTTATTATTATTTTTTTCTCATATTACAACTGTAAATTAATAAATTATTGTTTTTTTTCTAACAAATGTAATAAAAAGCTTATTATAATAAGAAAACACTACATATTAAGACAATAAAAAATATGTTTTTTGGTTAACGGTTACGAAAACACTACGTATTATTTTTTAAGTTTTATTTGTTGACATCAAATACAGCGAAATTAAATATATTCATGGTGTGATAATAATTTTGGTTTAATGAATTAGTCACAATTGTGATATTATTCGGTTTGCACCACACATAAACCTGTCAGCATATTTATTTTGGACATACATTGAGAATTATGTTTTGTGTAGCCCACTTTAATTGTTTGGGTCCTCTGTGTAAGAGAGTAGTCGTGTCTGCTTTCCATTTTTTTTTTTTTTCCCTTTTTCTTTTTATTTTGGGATCGGAAACCACTTTGATATTTTAGTCATGGCATATTATACTGTACATACTTGGATTATTATTACTATACAGCTCTTATTCTTTTCTTTATAATATTTTACTCTATTTTAACCACATTTTTTTTCCATCAACAGTTAGATTTTTTTTTTATCGTTTTGTTACTGTTAATTTATGATTTTTCAAAAGTTACACATGATAATGCCAACCAATAAACTAAATTATAATATATCCCCACACACAAAAAAAAAAAAAAAAAAAGTAGTATAACGCAAAAAGACAACATGTACAGTATTCGATGGTTTTAATCACGATGGCTAACGATGATCCTCCACTTCACGTGATTCTCGTGGATGATGTAATTACAAAAGACTTTAGACCCACTCACTAATTAAACTAATAAGATTAATTGACATTACATTTAAAGTAATCTGTATATATCTATCTTTACGTTTTTGCCAGATTTGCAAGACATTATCAACATTGTCACTAGAACAAACAATGTATTAAGCAAAGTCTTCTAGAGGAATTGGTGTACTAGTTATGATAACTTAATACCTTAACATGCTTCCATATTATGTCCATTTTGTTGGATTTAACAATTATTTTACTTAAGCCCTTGGTGAAGACTTTTAAGACTTTAAAAATCATTTAATTAAAAGTCTTAAAAGCATTTTATTTGCCAATTCAAGCTTTTAATGATTTTTTAATTTTTATAGTTTCTACAGCCACTTAAATTTTCCTCTTTTTTTTAAAGCTTAAAAAGACACTGGTAAAACTTTTAAAACCAACAAGTGTTTAAAAACTTTTTTTTTTCTTTCTACAATAAATTAAAAACTCTATATAATTATATATATATTATAATATATATTTATACAAACTTTTTTATAGATTAATTATCAGTATTTTTTTTCTTCTTTTGATATCCACTTCTCTTCACAAATTTATATTTTTACATCACCTTTGTATTTTCTTATAATTTTGGTTTTATAAAATTACAGTCACCGTTTTTAAAAGTTTGTTTTTTAACAATCAGATTTAACAGTGAAAGTATCTACAGCCAAAAATCTCTACAGCCAAATTTTATACAGCTAAAATTTTTACAGTCAAAGTCTCTACAGCCACAAATAACAGTCGTTACCAATCGGAGCGTAATCTTTTTAAAAATCGTTAAATTAAGTAAATTCAACTAATCGAATAAGTTGTTTTAGTTGATAATTTTGTTGTTAATGGTTTAGATTTTCAAGATTAAAAATTTATGAGTTTAGGACTATGGTTAGATTGTAGATTTCATAGTTAAATTTTGCAATATAAAATTTAGACTGAAAAATGACAACTATTGTATGTACCACTCTTGCGATGAACAATAAGTCAATAATATCCACTTAATTTGTTTGTTTAAAAAAAGATATACAAAACAGGCTTCTTTAACTATTGGGCCAGTAAAGCCAATATAATTTAGTATTGATCCGCTAACCTAATATAAGCCTTTCCACATATAACAAATCATAAACGTAAAATTAAATAAATAAAAAAAATTTACCTTTACATGTTTCGTAAGCAAAAAGAAAAATAAAAAATAAAATAATCTGCTTTGTTGAAGAGTCGATCCATCATCATCATCATCATCATCATCATCTTCATATATCTTAGATTTTGGGGGAAACATCTGTGAAATCTTCTCTACTTTCTTCCTTTTCAGATTTGTAATCAACTATGCGACTGAGAATCTCAGCGATAAGAATTTTGTTTTCAGAAAGCTGAAATCAAAACCGATAACAAGGTTAGGGTTTTTTTTTCCCATTCTCTTCGTATAAATTGAATTGAATTTGGTTTTGGTTTCCGGTTTCGATCAGATCTGGAGGTTATGCGACTCTAATCTTCCGAGTTGATTTGTGATTTTGCGGTTTGTTAGGTTGTGTTTCGATTGTAGTGCGAAGAATCCAACTTGGGCTTCGGTTCCTTATGGGGTCTTTCTATGTATCGATTGCTCAGCTGTCCATCGGAGTCTTGGTGTTCATATCAGCTTCGTCAGGTAAACTTTGGATTCTTACTCTCAGGAACACTGATTTAGCATTTTAAATTGAACTCTCTGTGTTTAATTCTAGCTTCAAGGACTTGTAGATTCTCACTTCTGGGCTAGGGTTTAAGCTGTGATTTAAACAGGACGATGTTGACTTTTATTCCTCTTTCACCATTCATATATAGCATTTTACTTGTTGTAGATCTACTTGTTGAATATAGACCATTCCATTTTTTATGCCATTTAGCTATAAATAGTTTTGTTTTTGTGAAGGTCGACGAATTTTAGACTCGTTGGAGTA
>JALLKC010000144.1:0-28092 GCA_024034495.1 Camelina laxa | reverse complement strand
GTTTGAAAATAAGTCTTGAATCAATGGATCACAGATGCAGAAATCAAAAGTGCTTACATGGAGTAATGCCTGGCTAGCAGCAGAAGGAACCTCCCAAGCAACCATCATATCAAAGTTAAACGCCGAAAGTCTTTATCACTTAGATGACCAGTTACTCCTACAGAGAGTGCAAGTGCCCTGAAACAGCAATACTCTAGAAAGTTTCTTGGAAACATTGAAGGCTGCTTTACAGATTCAGACGCCTCTTGTTTGAAACTATCTTGTAGCTCACTTACTGAAACACCAAGTACCTGCATCAAACGTTTCCCATTACTAGTCTATATAGAAACTACAAATCCAATTCCACAAGAAGATGATTTCATTAACATATATCAAAAGCTAGCTTATCTAGATCAAGACTTGAACTTTTTCATATACTCGCACCCTCTTAAACCAATTCAATTCTATGAAAAGTAACTAAAGATGAGTGATGCTTACTTGGAACACCTTCGGATAACCACATTTGCTACTGGAGAAAGTTCAGGTATCCAACTGGATCCAGCAGATGGAGAATTCTCAATCTCCTCGACATCTTCATCGAAAGAGCTTTGCTTGCAAGCAACCATTTAAGTGAACTATCTTTAACCAGACTTCTAGCACATCCATAGTTCTACTACTCGAAGACATACTTAGATTACTTCACCTGGTAAAAATCACATTAAACAATTAGTACAAACAATGGAACTACAAACTAATTTGACCCTCTTCGACAAAACTGTTTCTGAACATCCTTTATATGATCAAAATATAAGCTTTATTAGAAGTTTAAACTCAGAGGTACTCCGACATAGAGAAGAAAGAGGTGAATCCATATGTGTATCTGACTAATTCCTGAACATTTCCCAAATTTACAGAGGAGGAGTAGTAGATGTTTTTCTCAACTAACCCACAACTAACTTGACAACTTTAGTTTTTGTTCGTTCTCGTACAACACCATAAACGCTTAATTAATTGAGCTCTTCTTGTTTCCTTCCAGATGCTGACGTGATTGGGGTTTATCGAAAAAGCGACAGAACAAGAGAAACGGAGAAAGTGAGACGGTAAAAGGATAATCTCCGGTGTCGGCGTCTTGCCCAGGAAATGATAAGATACGACCATTAACCACGTCAGCAATACGTGGCCTTATTATACTTACGCCACGTCAGCTACATTAAACGGCTCAGATTTAATCAAACGGCTTTCATTTACTTACAATCGTAGCCTTACACGTGTTAAATTATTAAATTTGTGGCCGTTTAGATCAACTAGTTATAAACATCTTTTGGAACGAATTTTTTGTTCTGTTGATTTCAGAGATGTGTTTTTTTTTTTTTTTTTCCTCGATTTTTTTTTTTCTTTTTTGTATTCTCGCTGTAAAATTTCATCTTTACATGTTGCATTGATCGGTGATATGAGTGACGATTATACAGAACATATACGATGGGTTTTGCAATAGAGTCTGTCTTTTAGTTTCCATGATCCGTCTTGTTTGTGATAACGCTAGAATATTAACTGCTTTATCTACTGTTGAGACTAAAAAAGTGAATTGAAATGTTACTGTTTCTCAGTGCTCTGATTAAGGTTTTGGGAGGGTTGCATTTTGAGTGAAAAGATGTTTTCGGCTCAGCATAAGATTCACAAGGACAAGGTGTGGAATTTTCTGAATTGGATAACCAAGTTGCTCAGGTTATTGATATTTCTCTTTTGTATATTGGATTTAGGTTTCACTTTGAGAGTTTCTAATATCTCTGTTTATACTAAGTTCTTTTTTTGCATGTAATGGAACACCAGGGTCTCGTAGTACTGAACTCATCCATTTATTTTCGAGGCTGTTTTAGACATGCTTCTATACTCTTCTTCACTAGAGTTTTTCGTCTGCTTCTTTGATGACCAAGAAATGAGGTTCTGACCCATGAATGTACAGTAACCTCCAACCGATCTTCTTGTTGCTTTGCAATAACATAATCACTATCAGTATTATCCGTATGAACATTGTCTTCGTCATAGCTGCTGTCATTGTATGTACTGATAGTGGAATCATTATTCCTGTTGTAAGTTTCCTCATTGTAATGATGCAGGAGAATTTGCTGAGAAAAATGATTCTACCCAGTACTTGAGAGGGAGATTGCTTTGAACTCTTTGAAAAAGCATTGGCATGCCAATAATTCAGTAACATGTCGATGCTTTCTCTCAGCTAAACCATTTTGCTGGGGAGTATGCAGACAAGAAACAAACTGATGGATTCCATTTTCTTGTAAGTACTTTAGAAACGATGCACTTATGAATCCACCACCCCATCACAATGAAACCCTTTAATTTTGCAGTCAAACTGTTTTCCACCATATTTTGAAACTGAACAAATATTTGAAAGAAATCTTACTTCATCTTGAGAGGGTAAAGCCAACTATATATTGAAAAGTTATCAACCAACACTACATAGTATCTGAATCTTTGAACATAAATTATTGGAGAGGGTCCGAACTGATCACAATGAACCCTCTCAAGAGGTCTAGAAGCAACAAGAGATAAAGAATAAAATGGAAGTCTTGAGCTTTTCCCTAGCTGACAAGCTTCACACACCATCTTGGTAAATTTATTGATGATAGCACCAGTCTTACTAGCTTTTGGAGGAGTTGTATGTTGGGATGCCAAGTCGTCTATGCCCAAGTCCGTTTAGCTGTAAAGATCATAATGTAAACTTCCCATTACCAGTAGCTTCTATGTTTCCTTATCATTTACGAACACCATCACAATCAAATTCAACATATATGGATAATCCTTAGTAAGTTTTGATACTGACAACAATGACTTAGCAATATCAGGACAAACAAGAACATCTCTAAGAGGTAAATTACTGAAGAGAAGCTATACTGGTTGAACCTGTGTGAGTTATTGGAAGGAAATTGCCATCACCAACCATTACTGAATCACTACCGTGGTATGGTTGAGCATGTTGTAGTTCTGGACAGTGTTGGTAACATGAGCCGAAGAACCAGAGTCTAGGAGCCAGTGATGTCCCTTTTGGTCAGTAAAATCTATGATTCGTGTTGCAGCCAAAGCCATTGAAACATCCTCATACTGATATCCATCATCAAACCGATGCCAACATTTGAGTGTTGGATGTCCTGTTTTGCCGCAGATTTGACATACAACATTGCTTTGAGACGTTTGAGAACTAATAGAAGAGATTTGCTGATGAAAGTCGCGCCCCCTTGTAGAGTAATTGTTTCTTGCCATGAGCAGAACCAACCAGCCAGTGTTGCCTCTTCCTCTGTTGTCTATTCTATTCTCATACCAAACCATGAGTAACAACAGCTGCAGTCTCAGCAAGATAACACTGAAGTCTATTCTCATACCAAACAACTTTGGAATGACATCATCTAGAGACAGATCCGAAGAAGTATCAACCAAAGTCTCAATGGTGGTTTTGATAGGTTTGTACTCTCGACCTAAACCATTTAGTGCGGCACAAATTTTCATTTTCTCCAAGAGCGGACTATACACATAAGCTAACTGATCATAGAATCCTTTAAGATCCCTAAGATATAAATGTAAACTTAAATTTACAATGTAAATCAAATACATAATCACAAACAAGATTATAGACTTAAACCTTAACAATGCAAGACACAAGTAAGCATACACAAAATTAAACACCTAGTACCATACTTTGCAGAAGCATGGAGGAGCTGCCACTGACACTACAAGAAAACACGTATTTTGCGATGGACAAAAATATCGCGAATCCCTCGCAAATCGACAAAAGCGAGAGATTTGCGAGGAAAGTACGTTCCTCGCAAATTGCTTCTCGCAAATCGTATAACGTTGCAATTCCGTCGCAACATTTGCGAGGGAAAAGTTGTCCCTCGCAAATCCCACGCATTTTGCGAGGAATTGCTTTCCTAGCAACATCCTAGCAATTTTGTATCTAGTAAATCCCTCGCAAATTTGCGATGCTTTTGCGATAAATATTTCCGTCGCAAATTGTAATAACGATATAAAAAAAAATTAGAATTTTCATTTTGATTAGCTTAATTAAATATAATTAAACATGTAATTAAAATTGAACATGTAATTATAATTAAACCTTAAACTTATGTACATTAAAATTGTAATTAGAAGTATTAAGTTTACAAACAAAACAATACATGATTAGAAGTATTAAGTTTACAAACAAAACAATAATACATGAGAGGATAAAGAGAGTTCATCACTATCCGGTGGTTCCATCTCCGGTTGCAGGTCTGGCCGGTGAATCTTCTCGGCGAAATCTAGCAGCAAACTCTGGATCTTTGGATGCAAGATAATCAAAGTATGCATCATAACTATGCATCTTCTCTGAATTTTCTTTCATCTTAAGATCATTTTCTTGCATCCTCATTGCATTTTCTTGCATCTTCTCTGCATTGGCCTGTAGTTGAGCTGCCTGAGTTGCAAGAACAGCTTCGGCAGCAGCAAGCTTCGCAGCTAGAACAAGTGGATCTTCAGAAGGAGGAGGCGGTTGAACAATCTGAGCTGAAGATGCTTCTGCTTGCATGTTACCAAGCCCATATATTCGGTTCTTTTTCTTCGGAGCAACCTGCCAACAAAACATATACACACCATAAGTGTTTACACAAACATAAACATATACACACATAGTTTACACAAACACAAACATGAACAAAAACAATGAAGCATGTTTTACCTCGGTATAAATTTGGTTCTTCACAGTTAGTGATAACCCGCCAGAAGCACTGCTCTCCATGTTATCCGCTGATAATAGCTCAGACTCAGCTTCAGCTATCTTTGACGACACTTCATTGTACACCTTCTCAGACAGTCCATCCACAAACGACCCATCAGGTTTCCTATGAGTGTCTTCTAGTACTCGCAGGAAATCAGGTAGTGATTCACCAGTGCTCTCAGACTAAAAACACAGATTGAAAAATCTATATTACGATATTGTAGATATGATATGGTACATGAACTTGTGTTAAACAGAGATACTTACAAGCTTTCGTGCTCGGGCTTTAAAAGAGGTCTGACCAGAACGGTGCTTATGTATTCCGGTGCCATGAGGATCACTATAGCGAGCATTACGGCTATTGATACTCTTTTCTTCTGATTTTGGTTCACACCAAAACGATACCAAGTCATTCCATACGGTAGGATCAAGCCACCGCGGCATTGCATCATTACCTTTCTTCCTCCACTTACCCTTCCACCGAGACACTTGATCAGTCATCCGGGTCTTCAACTTCTTTTCAAACTCAGCTCTAACTCTTCCATTGATGGACACATCCCAGTTATATGTTTGCTTGTAAAGACATAACATGAATCATAATCAGAATCAGAATCAAGTGATAAACACACAAAATATGTAATTTAAACACAACAACAAATCTGTAACTTACCGCAAAAGTTTCAAACCACCGGTTTATAACCGGACCTGGTGTTTGGGTCCAATTGGCATGAGCTGATTTGAAATCTCTTTCAAAAATGGCCCGGACAGTACCAGCAACCGAAGAATCCTGGTCAAACCTACAAAAAAACATAAGATAAAAGGAATGAGGATCATTGAAAATACAAAACATAATGATAAACTATAGGTTAAATACATAACATTCTCACCAGAGAGTACCCGGAGGTCGCTTAGGATCAAGTTTTGGTAAGCCAGTACGCCCAGGACTTGCAAGTAACTCTTCCAAAGTGAAATAAGTTTGAGAGATAGAAATACTGTTGACACGCGAAGTTGATGGCTGAGGAGGAATCTCATCATGCATCGCCGGAGAGCTTCCATGAGGATTATCAGCATGCATCGCCGGTGATGTACCTTGAGAAGAAGCGGGAGAAGGTAACCCTCTGGGAGGAGCAGAAGCAGTAAGTGTCCTTCGAGCAGAGACTGGAGGACTTAACCCTTGAGAAGCAATGAAGTTTCTGTAATCGTTTTGGTTTACAGAAACGTTTTGGTCTCGAGAAGACATCTGAAAGCAGAAAAAAAAACTGATTAAAAACACAAAAATTGAAATAACCCTAAAATTACTTAAATCAAATTCTAAACCCTAAAATTGAAATAACCCTAAATCGAATTCATAACCCTAAATCGAATTCATAACCCTAAATCGAATGCATAACCCTAAATCGAATTCATAACCCTAAATCGAAATCGAAACCCTAAATCGAATTCATAACCCTAAATCGAATTCATAACCCTAAATCAAAATCGAAACCCTAAATCGAATTCATAACCCTAAATCGAATTCATAACCCTAAATCGAATTCTAAACCCTAAATCGAAATCGAAACCCTAAAATGTAAAAAAGGAACCTAACAGATCTAATTAGAACCCTAAACCTGAAATTGAACAAGAGAAGAAGAGAGAGGATGACGAGATTAGCCGGAGAAGAGAGAAGAGGAGTAGACTAGGCGGAGAAGAGAGAGGCGGAAGACTCGAGTAACCGGAGAAGAGAAAGGCGGAGAACTCGAGTAACCGGAGAAGAGAGAGGCGGAGAAGAGAGAGGCGGAGAACTCGAGTAACCGGAGAAGAGAGAGGCGGAGAAGAGAGAGGCGGAGAACTCGAGTAACCGGAGAAGAGAGAGGCGGAGAACTCGAGTAACCGGAGAAGAGAGAGGCAGAGAACTCGACTAACCGGAGAAGAAAACAACCGGAGAAGAAAGAAATTGGAAGAAGAAGAAACCAAAGATCAGAGAAGAGAAGAATTAGGGTTCTTCGTTTTTTGCGGCTGCGGAGTAGTCGAGGTTTGAGCGAAGCTCAAACTAGGTTTTCGTTTTATATAAAAATGCTCTGCGTCGCAAGTCCCTCGCAAACTTTGCTAGGGATTAGCTAGGGTCCCTCGCAAATCCCTAGCAAACGTATTACAAATATTATAAAAATATTTGCGAGAGAATTACGTTGACTTGAGAAATTTGCGAGGGATTTGCTATGCAACTAGCAAATCCCTCGTAAATCCATCGCAAATCTTGAATATATACTTTATAAAAACCATCAAAAATGATTTTAAAAATTAGTCAAATAAACTTTCAAGTATATTATAAGGTCCAATAGGCTCATCATACTCTTTTCTATCATCAAACACTTTAAAATTGTCCAATTTTGCATTTTCCTCTAATCATTAACTATCTTCTAACTATCTTCCTATATGTTCATTACATTGAGACATATATTTGACAAATATTCTAAAAAATTGTCCAATTCTCCAAATATTTTGAGTTGCACTGCCCTATCTTTGATTCATCTTTTTAATCATTAATAGTTATGTAATTAGTCTTTAGGGTTTAGGTTTAGGTTTAGGGTTTAGGGTTTGGAGTTGTAATTTGCGAGGGAATTGCTATGAATTTCTTAATTTGCGATGGATTTGCTACGAATTTGCTATTTATCTAGCAAATCAGTCGCAAATTTGTCGCAACCATGTATATTTAATTTATAAAAGCCATCAAAATAATTTGAAAAGTTAGTAAAATTAACTTTCAAGTATACTATAAGGTCTAATGTCTCATCATACTCTTTTCTATCATCTTTTTAATCATTAATAGTAATGTATATCAGAATAAGTTTGTAATATTTATAAAAATAATTTGCGATGGATTTGCTATGGCTTTTGCAATTCACTCGCATGTCCGTAGCAAATTTGCTATGGATTCTGTTTTCGCAAATGCGTCGCAATTTTGCGAGTGATTTCCGAGGAATGTGACCTTCCCTGCGAATTTGTCGTAAATGCCTCGCAATTGAGCAGCGGATTTGCGACGACCGGCTTCCTCGCAATTTTGCGAGGAATTTCCTAGGTTTTTTTATTTTCTCGTACTTTCGTCGCAAATCCACCGCACATTTGCGAGAGCTATTCTCCGTCGCAATTCGTCCTCGCAAAAGGCGTGTTTTCTTGTAGTGTTAATTCGAGAATCTACACAAGAAAAGGAGAGAAATACATAAAAGATTTGAAAAATTAAAAACATAGTAAAGAAACTTAGTTATACTTACCAAGAAGAGAGGTCAGTTCACAAACTTACAAATTCAGCATCCATCTATACTCTGCTGCCACTAGATGATTTCACTTCTCGTTGGATTTAATTAATTTTTTTTTTGCTCCAGGGATGTGCTCAGGTGGGAAAGAATCTAGGTTCTGCAAGAACACGTACAAGAAGGCGTGCGGGTAATGCGGTTTATAACAAGCATCATCATTGGAGAAAATAGTAAGTAACCCCAATATCTAAATTTACACTATGTTCTTCTTTATGCTTTTAACTCTTATAAACAAGTCATGATCTGCGTGATACTAAACCCGCTTCATATGTTCAATTTCCAGATTGGTCATCTGTATCTGACAAATGGGAAAATATTAGAAACAATAATGCAGAAACTATGATTCTCAAACTATGATTCTCAAACGATTCTTCAACTGCCAAACTTTATACTCAAGTGAGTTAAATCTATCTCCTCTATAAACTTGATCGTTTGGTGGAATTCGTTGTAACCAATACTAACCATCTTCTCCTTCCTGCTTAATTGTTAATGAGCAAGTGTGTCACAGTAGTTGTAGAAATGTCGTAACTCTCTTGGATCATGGGAAGGCTGAACTGAAGAATCAAAGTTTTCTTAGCAGGCCGGTTTAGCAAGTTTTTTCAGGATGTGAGGGACATCATAAGTTTGTTTTACAGTGTGTGTCAAGTGTTATGACTTTTACTTATACACATGTTTTTAAAAAATTTAAACTTTTAGACCATCATTAGGTATTCTACCGTTGGACTGCCAAAACTAATAAACATTCATAAGTTTCTAACTTTTGAGATGTGCATTTTTTCCAATTAGGAATATAAGTGGATCCCATAAATAAGAAGCCAATTAATTAAAAATGAAATATCTAACATTCCACATAATATCCTAAAAACTCTATTTAAATATTTCAAAATCTCAAATTTCCTAAATCTCATAAAATCCTACCAAATCACGGTTTCAATACACCCCGCTAGTTAACTTCTCCGCGGCTTCCAAACCAACCCGAAAAGAAACCCCTATTTTTCTCTGAGAGATCTAAAATCATGAGCGACGACCAAGACCAACATATTACTTTCTTTGATTTCAAAGTATATGGTTCTGGAATTACGCATTTGGATGTGAACCAAGTTACCCCTCGGAAGCTGTACTCTGTCACTAGTTAGTGGAGTCTGCTTCGTCCTATCAAAAACGATGAACCGCCGGTTAAAATAATTCCATATGTGGATGTGGTCAATACCTTCCCAGAATTTGCTAGTGTCTCCGATTGTGTCTATCGCCTGCTCGACGGATATATTTGGATTGGCCATGACATAATCCGATCCAACTATCCAAGATTGAAGAAAGCTTTTGTAGAAATCGATAAAGACCCTCTTGTGCCGAAAGATATAATTGATATACCGTATAGCTGTCAATTGGCGGGCTGCCCGTGGGCATTCCCATGTCCATATACATATGGGCATACCATGGTCAGACCAAAATATAAATGGTCTATTTGGACATTGACCATTTTTGCCCATAGACTATATGGTCTTAACCAGATGGACAATGGGCTCCCACTAACCAAAATTAACATGTTTTTATTTAAAAATATATTTATGAAAAATTCAATTTACAACATAATTTAAATTATTATATTTTACATTTATAAATTTTACTTTCATGAAATACAATTATAAATTTTTGTTTTCATAAAACAGATAATTATTATATTGGCGGGAAAATGATTTTATGGTTTGACGGAAAAAACCCAATTTACACAATTTTACGGTTTAGGCGAGAAAACACAATTTTACGGTTTAGGCGGAAATTAAAAATTTACGATTTTGGCGGAAAAAACACAATTTACAGTTTAGGCCGGAAAACACAATTGATGGTTTAGGCAGAAAACGTAATTTTACGATTTTGGCGGGAAAACATGATTTTATGGTTTAGGCAAAAAACGTAATTTTACGGTTTTGGTTGGAAAACACAATTTTACGGTTTTGGCGGGAAAACACAATTTGATGGTTTATGTGGAAAACGTAATTTTACAATTTTGGCGGGAAAACGCAATTTACGGTTTATCATATACGTCACTTTTTGATGTATATCATATACGTCACTTTTGATGTCCGGACGAAGGTATCTTCTTCTCCTTTGTAACTTGTTGATTTTGTGATATCTTTCTTTATAACATCTAACAAGTTACTTTTTAACCCTAATGTATGTATGCAGCTTGCTGGACTTGCGGATATCTTAGGGTTATCAAGCTCTGTGAAGAGGCCATGTCAATATATGTAAGTTCTTGTCTAAGCACATTACTTATATAACTTCTTATATAAGCGCATGTATAGGAAAGAGTTCGAAAAATCTCTGTTTGTTTGCATGCATGACCTGATATGTTGAAAAACTATGTGGATGGTCACTTCCATCCCATTGTTTCTCTTTGAGAGATTTTGCTGATGGGTAAGAAATTTTAGTTTATATTCTCGATTTGAATCAATTCGCTAGAACAAATCAGAATTTGACTAGGCTTTTATTTTTAGCATATGTCACAATTTGTTTCCGCAACTCATAATTTGAGTTGCAGTTGGTAGTATTACCATGTGATTCGGTCTTTGATGAAGATTAGAAGATAGAATTTTACTTTCTCGCTTATCTTTTGTGATGAAATACAAGTTCCTTCATGCATGGAGAAAAAAAGTGCGCGCTACCAATGCTGCAGATTGAGCTGTTTGTTTCCATTACAAGCTTTCATGCCATTGTGCAACAAGTTCTGAAGTTTTTCACTATTGCAAATGAGCAGCTGGAATGCGGTTGCTGCAACTAGGGAGTTACTACTTTCCCCGTATCCTCCCCTATGATGAAACCAGTACTAGTTGTCTGTGTTTTTTTTATACCCTCTCTCTTTCATTTTCATATTACTTGGTTTCTCTTTATTTTTCTCCATCTTGTTCAGCTCAAAGTTTTCGATTTATATATACAAGAAGATTGGTTAGTTAAAATCACACTTCCTCATGATCTTTAACTTGGTAATTTTGGTTCTATATAGATGAATCTGATTGGTTGAAGGAGGAGTGAATATAAATAAGGGTTCACCCTTACCAAATGTTTAAGTCTGATTAAGCTCACCCACTTCTTTTCTCACAATCTCTACTATTTAATTATCATCCTTAGTTCGATCCCTTTTCTGATAAAGATAGACTGAAACCACACATCTCGAAATCATTAAGTGAAGTTTAAAATCATATAACAGAAGACAAACATTGATGATAAATGCATAAACTAAGCATGACAAATAAAATCCAGTTCTAACTTGTTAAGAAGCCAATTAATTAAGCCGAGCACCAAACCACCAAAGCGACGTGAGCTCGTGTGTCTCAAGTAATGAACCTTTACCCATCATGGTTGGTCAAAAAAGCTTCTTCAGCTAACCAAAAGGAAGGCGACGCTAGGGGTGTCATAATGGGTTTAAATTAATGGTTAACTCAAACCAAACCAACCCAATAACTTATTGAGTTGATAATTTGAGTATTAATGGGTTAATGAGTCAAATTGGTTAATGAGTTTAGTGGATTGGGTTGAAATGGATTGGATTAAAATGAGTTTATGGGTTAACTCAAACCAAACCATTGAATTAATTTTGACTACCAAAGTAAACCGATTTTTCATTATGAACAAAACCCATATTTCGATTTCTTAAGAAAATATCTTCTTCTTCTTCGATCTCTCTCTTTTCGCTTTTTTCGCTCTCTCTCCCACTTCTTCTTCGGTCTCTCTGTTTTCGCTCTCTCTCCCACTTCTTCTTTGATCGACGGCTTCGGATCGTGGGTATGATTTAAATTTTGATTTTTCTAGCTTAAATTGTGTTCATGGGTATATTGGCTTATGCAATTGGGTTTGGCTGTTGATTAGCAAGAATTAGAACCGTGATTAATGGCTTATGGGTTTAGACTTAGAATTGACTTGGTGTTGTTGTTCTAGCTGTGATTTGATTAATCGATTATACAGATTGGTCGTTGATTGATTTTGTTCTCTCTCTCCTTGTGACTAAAAAAATATGTTTTAAGTCATGGGTCGTCTTTGGTTTGTTTGGTTGCTGAACCATTTTGTTTATGATGAATATATATGTTCTTCTCGATGATACTATATTTTATGAATATGATCATTCAAAGTTGTGGTCTTAACGCTTAAGAATGTTTTGAATCATCAATCATGGGTGTCTTGTGCCAGTAATGGTTGTTTCGATCATTGGTGTGTCCTGTGATCATCAACCATCACAATCTCTGTTTGTTAAGCACATGGTGTATAGAGTAGACAGTACTTTCGATCATGGTGTGTCTTGTGATCATCAACCATCACAATCTCTGTTTTTTAAGCATATCATGTATAGACAATACTTATTAGTACTGGTTGTTTGATCATGGGTGTCTTGTGAGACAGTACTGGTTGTTTTGATCATGGGTGTGTCTGACTCAGTTTGCTATATATTGTCTATGCCCCTGTCTCAGTTTGCTATCTCAGTTTGCTATATAGATTCGTTTTGGGCTTCTATGAAATACGATTTTTGTGTTTTGGTTTGCAGAACAAGTGATTGATGAATCAAATGATGAAGAAGAACCCCCTAGTGTTGTTGTTGGACAATCATCATCATCAAGTGCCTCACAATCTAGAACACTAGTAAGTTCTTCTCATCATGCAAAAAGAAATAAGAGGTCATTAATGTGGAATTACTTTGCAATAGAAAAATCTGATGATGGTGAAGAAAGGGCTTATTGTAAAAAATGTCCTAAGAGTTATTTGTGGCAGCCTAGTAGTGGAACATCTAATTTGAAAAGACATTATGAAAAATGCTCACTAAATGTGGATATAGAAAGAAAGAGGGTGAAGTTTGATGACAAAATTGCTAGGGAGAAGTTTAGTAGGGTGATTATAAGACATAATCTACCTTTTCTTGTGGTTGAATATGAGGAGCTTAGGGATTTTCATACTTATTTAAACCCAGATTATAAGTGCTATACTAGAAACACAGCTGCTGCTGATGTGGTCAAAACTTGGGAGAAGGAAAAGCTGAGATTAAGGTCTGAGTTGGAAAAAATTCCTAGTAGAGTGTGTTTAACTTCTGATTGTTGGACTACTGCTTATGGAGATGGATATATTGTTGTGACTGCACACTATATTGATGCAAACTGGATTTTGAATAGCAAAATTCTTTCATTTTGTGATATACTTCCTCCTCACACTGGTGATGCATTAGCTGGTAAGATTCATGAATGCTTAAAAGAGTGGGGGATAGAGAAAAAGGTGTTTAGTTTGACTCTGGATAATGCCACAGCTAATGGAACATTGCAAGACATATTAAAGGATAGACTTAATTTAGATAATGATTTGCTGTGTAAAGGAGAATTTTTCCATGTGAGATGCTGTGCACACATATTGAATCTTATTGTGCAGGATGGTTTATTTGTTATTAATGGTGCATTGACTAAGATTAGAGAAACTATAAAGTATCTTAAAGGCTCAAAGTCTAGACGTATTGCATTTGGGGAATGTGTAGAAGGTGATGGTGAAGTTCTTTTGTCTTTGGATGTTCAGCATAGATGGAATTCAACTTACTTAATGCTAGAGAAGGTTTTAAAGTATGAGCGTGCTTTAAATAGGTTTAAAGTGGTTGACAAAAATTACAAACATTGTCCCTCAACTCAAGATTGGAAGAGAGCAAAGTTGATTCATGAGATTTTGATGCCCTTCTATAGTATTACTACTTTGATGTCTGGAAGAAGTTATTCTACATCTAACTTGTACTTGGGCATGTATGAAGATTCAGTGTTTATTGGAAATGAATAGGAATCATGATGACAACATGATTAGAGAGATGATACATAAGATGAGGCTGAAATATGATAAATATTGGAGCAGTACAGTGTTATACTTGCTTTGGGATCTGTTCTTGAAATTTAGACTTTTGAAGCGCGTTATGATGAACTTGATCCATTTAGTTCACAAGCAAAAATTGATCACCTTGAGAGTGAGCTTTATAAACTCTTTGAAGAATATCGAAAAAATTTTCCTTTGACTCCAGTTGTAAGTTCTGCAAGATCAGAGTCTTATGCTCCTAAAAGAAGTAGAGGAAGCTTAGACGTACAAGATGTAAGTTTCTGTACTTGTAAGTTTAAGTTTGTTTGATGGTTTAACCGTTTAAGTTTCTAATGTGTTTAAATTGTAATTATACAGGATTTGTTTGATTTGGATGATGTCCCAGATTATATTGAAGAAGGCAAGTCAGCTTTGCGCATGTATTTAGAGGAACCAAAGTTAGATATGAAAAGTCATCCTCATCTAAATGTTTTGCATTACTGGAGAGAGAACATACATCGTTTTGGTGCCTTAACCTACATGGCCATGGACATTCTTAGCATTCCCATAACCACCGTAGCTGCTGAGTCTTCCTTTAGTATTGGAGCTCATTTGATTAACAAATACAGAAGTCGTCTTCTTCCAAGCAATGTCCAAGCTCTGTTATGTACCCGTTCTTGGATACATGGTTACAAGGTGGATGGTGAAGGTAAGAAATACTAAAGTTTATCAGTTTGCTTTACTTGGATTAGTTTGAATTACTTAAATTTTCTCTTATAAATTGTAGATGACAATGGCGAGACTGTTATTATTCGATCGACTCCAAATTCTGTGGATTCTTCCTGCCCTACAAGACCAGAGACTTAAAACCGCCTTCAATCAGAGGTGAAAGTTACAGAAAACCCCAGATTAGTTTTTATGATGTTTTTGGTGTAGAGTTTTGATGTTTACAGTTTGTTGTGTGATTGGGGAGAGAGGAATAAATGGCAATGTATGCGTAAGAGAGGGATGAGAGGCTAAGAAAGTTTCCCTCTCTCCATCTCTTTTGCATCTCCTCTTGTCTCTAACATGGTTCGCATTACATAACTTGTTTCTCTGACGCATTACAATCTCTCTTTCTTTTTGTATGTGTTTGTTCCTTGCTTTATGGTGGCAGTTTCTTGGGTTTGACATGGTTTGATTCTCCTCAGCTTGTTTGTTTATATCAGCAAGGAAGCGTGATCATCTCAGGTAAAACGGGATCTCTTTATGTTTACAGTTTTGATGTTTACAGTTTGTTGTGGGAATGTGTGGATTCGTTAATGAGATTTGGTTTCTCTTATACAGATGCTCTAATCATCTTTTATTTGTCTCTGATTTGGGTTTTTGATTCTCTCTGTGTTGACTGCAAAAGCTTTAGAGACCCAATGATTTATCTTAGTGTATCATTTATGACAATGTGATCTGTTATCTTAGTGTATCATTTACTGACATGTATGTATGGGGGTGTTTCAGATTGGCAACAGGATCATAAGGATGAGGATTCAATGGAGGCTATTAGTTCTCTGCTTTCTTGTGTTTTGGAAGCTCTTCCTTCATATGTTTTGTAGTGACTTCAAACTTTGTTTTAAAATTTATAGTTTTTTGTATTGACATGTATTTATATAATATGATTTTTGGTTATCAAAATTTGAATAATTGGAGACATATATCATGTTTATGATAAACAATTTATGTATAAAATTACATAAGCTTTGATGATTTTATAAAATTACACAAAGTCTAAATTTCTGATTATGATATAAAATGGATCAACTCATTTAACCCATTAATCCATTAAGCTAAATGAGTTTGTGGGTTGATCCAAACCATTTGCTTAATGAGTTGAGTTGACTCATTATCCATTTAATATTAAATCTCTATGGTTATGGGTTGGTTTGGGTTGGTTTACCCAACTTGAACCCCTAGCGACGGCAAAAGGGGCTGATGAAGACCAAGATCTTCAATTCGTGAAAAAATTCGGATCCGAAAAGATGACCCATATATTAGTTGGTTTAGGTGGATAAATGATGGTTGGGTTAGTACTGAAATTATCAAGCGTGCGTAATAAAGTATTTTGTGCTGTTTTATCGATGAAAAAAAAAAAGATAAATAAAAAATAAGTTTATAAATTTTCGTAGAAAGAGGCTTTTCACCAATTGATTCCCGCCGCTTCCAAACCAACCCGAAAAGAAGAAACCCCTAATTTTCCTAATTTTCTCTGAGAGATCTAAAATCATGAGCGACCAAGACGAAAAACCAATGATTTTCTTTGATTTCAAAATAGATCCTTATGGTGATACGCGGTTGGAAGTTAACGAGGTTTGCGCTCTGACGCTGCAAAAAAAAAATTGCTTTAAAATCCACTTTTGTCTATTCCTTGCTCAACAGATATATTTGGATTGGCCATGACATTATACGATCCGACTATCCAAGATTGAAGAAAGCTTTTGCAGAAATCAATGAAGTCCCTCCTAAGCTGGAAGAGATAATTGATATAAGTCACTTTTTGATGTCCAAGACGAGGTATCGATCTTCTTCTCCTTCTGTTAACTTGTTGATTTTGTAATCTCTTAATTTTGTAACATCTAACAAGGTTCTTTCATGCAGCTTGCCGGACTTGCGAAAATGATTGGATTAGGTAATCCAAGTCGGGAGTTGAGCGCTTCCGACGTGAATATTAGTGCTATCAAGCGCCTTGAACGCGTCATGTCAATATATGTAAGTGAAGTTCTTACATAAGCGTACGTGTAGAAGGAGATCCAAATATATATCTCTGTTGTTTGCAGGAGCAGGATAAGTTGATTAGCTGTCTAAATGGTCAATTCCATCCCGTTGTTTATTTTTCGAAAAATGTACCACGTGTTGCGGAAGTAGACATTGCTGATGATGCGTAAGAAATTCTTAGTTTATTATTCTCTTTTTTTCTCCTGTCTTCACTTTGACTCAATATAAAATACTACACACCAATACAGAACATAAACGATGGATTTTGCAATGAAGTCTCTAATTTTTTATTTTGCTTATGTGATTTTGTCTACTGTAATGTTACTGTTTCTCAACGCTATGATTAATGTTTTTTTTGTGAGGTTACAGCTTTTCGGCTCAGCATAAGATTCACAAGGAAAAGGGTGTGGAGCTTTCTGAATTGGATGAGCAAGTTGCTCAGGTTTATGATCCTTATCCTTTGTATATTGGATTTAGGTTGCACTTAATTAGAGAATTGGTGAAAGTTGTAAAGTTTTCTAATATCTCTGTTTATTTTTCTTAGGCTTTCTTTGATTTGGAGAATACCAACCAGAAAAGTGACTTGAAGGATTTGTACGTCAACGGCAGTGTAAGTGAATTAGTTTGTTTTATGACTAGATTGTTTTTCTCTACATTTTTTGTTACCCTAGTAATAAGAAGACAACTGAGAGTTCAGTCTCTTTTTTTTTTTTTTTTTATATCTTTTTTGTAGTCAAGTTGATATTTCCGGAGGAGCGCAAGGCAATGGTTACCAATGTTCCTTACAGATGAGAAAGCTTACAGGAAAATCCATGTTAGGCTTGTTCGTGAACTTTAGAAGAAGTTCAGTGGGAAGGTGATTTTCTTAGTTGTTCTTGCTCCTAGATTTGCATTTGTTTGATTGAATGTTTGGGGCAACTTGACTTTTCTTAATATGGACTATTGGCCTCTTTTGGCTTATGTTGAGAAAAATAAGCTTATCTATGTCTCAGTTACCGGTTTTAGAGTCAATGCACAACTGGTTCGCTTTTTTGATGCTGTCTTTGTCTCTCTTCCATATGCTTAGGATGTGATCCTCATTGCTACAAGGAGGATTGTGAGGCCACCTAAGAAGGGCTCAGCTGCAAAGAGACCACGCAACCGTACTCTGACCTCAGTCCATGATGCCATTCTTGATGATGTTGTCTTACCTGCTGAGATTGTTGGGAAACGTACTATGTACAGACTCGACGGTACCAAAATCATGAAGGTGAGTAGAATCCAAAGGTCAATATTATCCAAGAGGATGCTGCTGACGTTCATGTTAAATTAATATACGGAATTTGTGTGTGTTTTAAAAGGTTTTCTTGGAGCCTAAGGAAAGGAACAACACAGAGTACAAGCTTGAGGCTTTCTCTGCGGTTTACAAGAAGCTCACTGGTAAAGATGTTTTCGAGTTTCCCATCACTGAGGCCTAAAGAGATGAAATCAAAACTTAGAGAAAGAATTTGTTGTGGTCCTCTTTTTTGGTCTACTTTCAGACATTGGTTTTAATTCTGAAAATGTGTACAATCTTCGGATTAATTTGATTTGATGGGAACGTCTAAATTATAGCTGTCCTTGTTGGTGTTTCTATGTTTATAACAGAGTTGTCTTCTTGGTGGGTTGACACTGTAGAGCATCTATCTGCGTAGTGCTTTTGCACTCTAGCATCTTCGTGTAGACCTTTTATTTTAGTAGAATACACAATACAGTAGACTAGATGGAGTTTGTAGACCATCAATCCTTTGCACTAGCTCTTTTTGCCAGGCGGTGATATCGATGTAGATGTGTTCTTCAGCGAATGGGTTATTTATCACCATGCTCCTCTTGATATAGAACAGAGCTTTGGCAAGACATTCCTTAAATTTCATCACAACTGTTTTAATATATACTAGAGTCTATATAGGATATCAAAATTGTATCTATATGGTATACAAATGTGTATTTGATAGAAAAGAATCCACATTATCACATTTGCAAATTTGAGAATATAAGATTAAAAAAGATCAACCTAAGAGTACGACCAACCTAAGAGTATAAACAAATGATTAGTTGCAAACACCATGATATTTTAGTATTGTGGGAGCCAAATCTCACACCACATGACCTTAGTGGTCAGAAACGAATTGAAACTCAAAAACAAGTGTTTAGAAAAACATGTGTATATTATCAATCTTTTGTCTTGAGAATCGAATGTCCCACTATGGTTACAATGATAAATATTTATATTACAAGGTGTTATTGACTCTCGATCGATACAATTGTCCTATTTATGCTGATGTGAGAAAGTGGTTAGCGTATGCGGTTGATCGTAAGGGCCATCCTTCAAACATCTTGAGCTTCTATCTGTGGTATATAGAGATGAAGATTCTGTTTTAGGATCTTATCTAGTTGCCCTATTGTCGAATATATATATGTGTGTTGCGACATCGCCAAGACAACGTGACAACGTTTAGTGTAAAAGTGTCATCTTTAGTGACCTTAAAGTATTGTAATGTGGAACTAAAAATATTAGAGGATATTGAAGGATGTTTTTGTCGTAGATTCAGCAAATTTAAAGGAACTCACCATCGTAGATATTCGAACAAAGTCATGCTCGATTGAGAACAAGCCTCGCCTTGATAAAGCAGTTATCTACTTTTAGCTAATAGGCACCCTGATGAAAAATTTATGGAATTTCTTTCGTCGGTTAAATATCTCGAGTTATTTCTAGACCTTGCAACGGTACTTTATGCCTCAATTTTTTTTTTTTTTGTTTAAATAAAATTTATTGTTACAATACATTTCCGGCAGTTTACGTATGTGTTGTTGTTGTGCTCATTGCAGCTTCCGGAGTTGTCAGTCTTGTCACGACATTAACTTCTCACAGCTTATAGAGTGTAAGATACGTCCTTGTAATATACACTGGTTTGAGCCATTAGTGTCTTTGCTTCACAATTCTCCTGAAGTGAAAGTTCTTCTCACCGACCAGGTCGGTGCTTGCGCGCGCATGCATTACTAAGAAAAGTAAAACTTCCAAAATTAGCAAACATATGCATGTTAGTTACATTCCTTGATGTTAATTGTTGCTTCACTCACAGGTATGTTGTACGAGTGAACAGTTCCCACTTTCCTTCAAGCAACTAGATGATGTACCTCTATGCTTGTCAACGAAACTCAAGATCTTTGAGTGGAAAGAATACAGAGGAACAAGCGAAGAGAAACAAGTATTAAGATACATTAATTAATTCTTGCCAACTCCAAGTGTTTGAAGAAAGTTGGAATCTCTTTGAAATCAACCCGGCAATTGAATAAAGAGAAGATTATAAAGGAGTTAGAATCCATGTCTAGGATTTCAACATCATCTCAGCTTCTTTTTTCAACTCAATTGTAGTTTGAGGCCAAAGTTGACAAGAACTGACTAATTAATCTATAATATCAAAAGATCATAGCTGTCATTAATTAGTCAAGGCTCAAGCTACTGTTTTTAACGTTTTTTTCTGAATTAGTCAAGTTATCTGGTTTCATGGTTTATTTTTTGTTGCATTTGATGATTGATCGGGGTCATGTGAATGATATAATACAGAACATATAAACCAACTCTTTCATATACTCCGGCCGACAAGAGACCGGTCCTAATCGGTTAAAAAGTGAATCAAAAAATCTCAACCCACCCACCCAATAATAATTAATGGGTAATTACATATATACCCTCGAAGGAAAGTCAAATTACACAACAGCGTCGTTTCTTTTTCTTTCTCTGTACCTCGCCATTAATCGCGGTGCCTCTCTTCTCACCTCTCGCCGTCTATTTGGACCGGAGGTTTGCTTCCACCCCTGTGATAATTCTGTATCCGATTGACGCAGAGCTCCGAGATCTCTGCTCTTCAACTCGATGCTCTTCCATTAGTCGCAAAGCGTAAAGGAAGATTGCTTTTTTTTTTTTTTTTGTTCTGATCGAAGCAAACTATGGGGTCGTCTTCTTGTGAGGTCATCGATATATCTACTAGTGCTCGGAGGATAGGCGTAGACAATCGTATCTCTCTCCGATTTTACTTCAGGATCGCAGATAATATCCTCAAACAGGTCTCCTCGTCTTCTCCTACTCAGACCTTTTTTTTTTAATTTTGTTTTTACGCTTTACTCTGTCTTTTTTTTTTTTTTTTTTTTTTTTTTTTTTTTGTGTGGTTTCTTTACACAGACCTGATTCAATGCTCAGTGTAGTTGAATTTTCAATTCTTTTGCACACTTAAAAGGTTTGATTGCTGTTGATTATGTGTCTTTGTATTTGCCATATGTTCTGTAATTTTATAGCTGCTTCCTCGAGTTCTATTTGAGATATCAGTTTCAGATTTGCAAGTTTGCATATGATCATGGTGGTCACAGAAACTGGTTATGATGAAAAAGAAAGAGAGGAGAAATAATGGAATTAGTGGGAAGTACATGCCATTGTCCCTGGACATTCATGCCCTGTAGTGGAATTTGGGATATCAGATGCTCATTTTTTCGAGTCTTGTTTTAGGTGTCTTAGTACCTTAACATTTTGGTTTCTGAACTGCATCTTGGCAGGCAAAGTCTCAATATTTTTTTTTTGGATGTCTTTTACCTTGATTTTTAGTTGTTGGGTTTGTTGTTTCTGTGAAAGTAATTGTTTTAAGACTAAGTCATCTTGTTTAAGGTCTTTTTTTTTTTTTTGTCAAAGCTCTTAATTATCTGCATAAATGTTTTGTAGGCCAATATATTTCGGGCGGAGAAGAATGTTATTGATTTATATGTCATGCTTCTGCGGTTTTCAAGGTGAGGATTATAATCAGAACGAAAAGAAGCTGAAACTTTATACTCTTTGTAGAGAGAATTAGATCCTAGTACTTTTTTCTCTGAGATCAACTATGTTTTTGGTTTTCTCCAGCTTGGCTCTTGAGACTATACCGTCCCATCGAGATTACAGATCATCTCTAAAAAGCAACAAAGAGTATTTGAGAATGGTAATATGGTATTGGATATTATATTATAATGCTCGTTTTCTCTATCAGTCAGTAGTTTGATGTGAGCTGTTATCTTGTCTAGAGACTATTGGATGTCTTGACGGAGCTGGAGAAGTTGAAACCAGTTGTACAGCAAAGGATCGACGAACTGAATCCCAAGCTCATACCTCGATATAATGTGCAAGCTCATCCAGCAAATGGTTCCTTAGGCTGGTCTTCGGCCGTAAAACCATCGTTAAATAGCTATGATCATACAAAGGTGTGCCTAATGCTTTACTCTTGTCCGTATGCCATGCATACGTATTCCAAATTAAATTGAATTGTTCTCCGCTCTTAATTCATTGTGAAAACTTTTGGTTTCAATTACTAAAAGAACATTATGAGATTAGATTTTAAGCTGCAGTAGATAAACATTCCCTGATCCGTTTCTATGTTTCTCTTGTTCGGCATAGGTAAGAAATCCTCCTGGACATAATTTTGGCTACATGGGTTCCAGGGGTCAACAATTCTTGAACGCTGTACCAATCGAAGAGCGTTTCCGAAAGATGTACGTCTTCAGTTTTGTTTCTCGAAGCTTCTTTTAATGAAGGATCTTTGTTCTATTTCTCACTTTTTTTCTGGTCTCATGGTCCTGTCTTATAGATTTTATTAACTTTATGATTTATCTAGGTCAGTGAACTTCCGACCAAATGAAGAAACCCTTTCCAAGCATTCTGTCTTGGGTCCAGGTGGACTTCGTGGACAGTGGCAGCCATCGAATAATGTTACAAAGGTATCACAGGATGCTTGGTTTTTTTTCCAATATAAATCACTTCTTCACGCTAAGCTGATGTTCTTTGCGTTATACGATCCAGATTCAGTATCCAAGCAATATAGATTTTTCTCCAGTTGAAATCCCAAGGTTAGATCGACTAGCTTGTTTGTTTATTTCTTGCATATTCCACACTCTCCCTCCAACTTCTTTTGCTTGATTATCTCATGCCTATGTTAACACCTTCCCCACTCTCTCTGTTGGTAACAGCTTCCAACAATTTGTAGATAGCAAACCAATGATAAGGAATGGCAGTAATGATGAACCTGAAAGACCAATCGTGGAATCAAGTGCTACATCTAGTGAAAATATCCAGAAAAATTACACTGAAGAGCTTTCTTCCATGATTTCTTTTGAAGAACCAGAAACTGTTAGTGATAACAGTATCATTAGGCAACCTTCACCACCTCCAGTGCTTGCAGAAGTTAAAGACTTGGTTCCTGCTTTATGTCCTGAAGTTAGAGAACCGGAATGTAAGATAGAAAACTCTCTGCCAGATGAGTCTCTACGGTCGGAGTCTCCTCTTGAACTACATATTGTAAGTTTGCTATATTTCTCCTATCTTTGTTATTATTCTGATGTCAAAGTTCATACAAATATACTTAGGGTTGCATCGATTGCTTATTTTATTGTGTTCTGTAGCTCATCCTACGTAAACACTAGACTCATGTTGATGGGTCCAATTCCAAACACATATCATATTTTGTCTATTTAACCTTGGGATTTCAACACATAATATAGAACAGTGTTTAATTTTATTGCTACCTTGTCCGAGACTCTGAAAATATAAGATAGACCTAGAATAAGTTTGTAGACAACCACTGGCTCTATGTTCTATTATCCAATTGTCTTCATATTTTGATAATTATCTTTATTTTCAGGCAACAACAATGATGGATACCTTCATGAGGCTTGCCAAGTCAAACACTAAGAAGAATTTAGAGACGTGTGGTATTCTTGCTGGCTCACTAGTAAGTCGTATTCAAATTTGAAAAGGCGATATTGACATTTACTCATGAAAATGGATCAACAGTACTGATTTGTGAATCACTTGTGTGCAGAAAAACAGAAAATTTTACATTACAGCTCTCATCATACCAAAGCAGGAATCAACATCTGACTCGGTAAGCTCAGAGTCTTGTTTTTGTATTTAAACTTAGTTTCTTCATATACACATTCTTACTTATTTCTCGCTCTCTCTCAGTGCCAGGCCACAAACGAAGAGGAGATATTTGAAGTACAGACAAGCAATCCCTTTTCCCACTTGGATGGATTCATGTGAGTAAATATGAATTTATATCTCTAGCTCTAACTGCTGTATTCTTGAAGATCAGTCTTTGTTATCTGTTAATATCATTTTTCTCGGTTAATTGGTCTCATAATATAATTGTTTCTTTACTAACTTGCTAATCACTATCTCCATTTCCTCAGACGCATCCGACACAGTCTTGTTTCATGTCATCCATTGATGTTCACACACACTATTCCTACCAGGTACGGACAAATCCTTTTTAAAGAATTTGAAAAATTTTACATATATCAACAATGGGTTTTACACTCCTTCCTCATAAAGAAGTCATAAACCCTAACCCTTTCAATTACAATGTTTTCAGATTATGTTACCAGAAGCTGTGGCAATCGTTATGGCGCCACAAGACTCTTCAAGGTATAATACACAGACGAAAGACCAAATTCATATCAGTTCATAAATTGATACGAGAAATCCTGAAAAGATTATGTTTTCTTATAGGAATCATGGAATATTCCGGCTGACAACGCCGGGAGGAATGACGGTGATAAGAAACTGTGACCGGCGTGGGTTTCACGCGCATAGTTCACCGGCAGACGGAGGACCAATTTACGTGTAAGGATGTTTACATGAACCCTAATCTGAAGTTTGATGTCATTGATCTCCGATAGCATTAGTTGCGTTTGAAAGTGAAACTATCTATGTTTTCTACGATTGTAACAATTCCGTGTTTGTTTATATCCCGATTTTAAATATGATTTAAGTTTTTTTCCATGTACAATTTTTTATGTCAACATGTGTATTCATGTAAAACTGAAAATAAACCAAGACAAAATACAATTATACTGTATAATGATTTGTACCATTGTTGTCATTTTTGTCACTAATCACTGTCCAGTTCAAAGTGTATAATGTATGTTTTTAACAAACTCATTTCAAGATTAAGTAGCATGATAAACTGCAACATCTCTCATGGCATTCATGGAGAGCTCTCTCTTCCACTGGGATCAATCTTTTCACTCCCCCTTTGGTTCCGCAGACATCATGTCTCGGTAGATTTCGAATCCATCCGCAGCTAATGTTTTGGGATTATGCGATACGAGATGCTTCCTCTGGAAAAGCTTAAAAATACTTGCAGATTCAAGGGGCAATGGAGGATATCTGCAGTGAAACAGCTACTTTTGCTTAATATGCAATGATCTTAGTTGCCTAGGCGACTAGGCGTTGAAAGTTTCATCAGGCATCTCGTTAACCAAAAACATACAGTTGAGGCAGAGGTTGGACTTGGCCTGGTTCCGTTCTTTACAAATGTTGGGCTCTTACCATGAAAACAAAGGGAAAGTGCAAGAAACAGAGGACCTGAAGAAGAAGAATAGCAATAAGAAGTAAATGGGGGACATGTCATGTCTAATTTTCTAAAACCAAAGTTTTATCAAATAACTTAAATAAGAATGGTTCAAGTTAGACTTGGCTTTTCAACTACCATTTAACAGATGTCTAATGTTGGTCATACCTTATTCCATTAAAAAACTTATTTATTTTAAATCAGCTTTAAAATGTTAAAATACAGATATGCACCAATCCCTGGTGTGTATATATAGATTTTGTATGACATTGGTGTTACCCACATCTTACTTATCTCTGACTTGAAAGTTAAAGAGTCTTTTATTTCAACAAAAAAGAAAGTTAAAGAGTCTTTTATTTCAACAAAACTAGATATTGAGCATTTCATATGTAGAAGATAGGTTCTCTCAGATAGATATGAACCAATTTAGTCTGATTACGTCATCTCATCTGTCATTGAGATTGTGTCCAATTCGAAATATTGAAGCAACCTAAAAAGTTTGTAGTAAGTAACACTAAAAAAATGTGTACAACGTTTGAGAAAAACTCACACAACAATTTGCAGACACAATCAAACGACGAAACGTAACTGATCGAAACTCTGAACATCTCATATCATCTACTTCTTGTTCTTCTTCTTCTTTTTTGTCTTATCTTTTGAATGGCGTAAGATCGATCCTAACCCAAATGTTGATGGGCCGTTGAGGACTGGAATGATGGAAAAGCTTCCTCCTCCTTCACCTTTCTTTCCTGCATGCTTTTGCGGTCTGAACTGATACGCATTGCAGCAAGAGGACCGAGAAGAAGGCCTATGGTTGTTAACATCTCTCAGCATTGCTCTCTTAGAATTAGTAACCGAACCTGTAGAGTTGCTTCTAGTGAGCCGAGGAAACGAACAGATCAGACTCTTCTTTATGTCGCAGTTTAGGCTCGAGCTTCTTTTGAAACTCCAAAACGACTTTGATGACTTCTCTGCTTCCGAGTCAGAGTTTGCTCCGCTTGCTCGCCCGTTGGTTTCCTTCTCGCTGTGTTTTGTGGGTAACGGTTGTGGCAGGGGAGGGGATGGAGAAAGGGAGGAGGTAATGGGAGGGAGTTCATACTTGTAGAGACGTTTCGGTACATTGGAAGCTGCTGTTACATGGAAAGGAAGGATCATGCCGTCTGCAAAGATCTCATCCGCTGGTGAGGAGTCTCCTGGATCAAAGTTGTTTGAGATATGGAACTCAAAGTCTGGGTTTGATGAATCTAGAAGAGTTTCGTCTCTTCTGATCAGGCCGGATGGTTCTACTACGGGTGGTGGTGCTATCTCGGATTGTCCAAGATCACTTGAGAACGAAATCCGCTGGTGATTTGAATCCGTGCAGATCATAGTGACCAAACAACAACAAAAAAGTCAAAGCGAGTGAAAATGATCTCCCTCAATGTCAAAACCTTTCTTTTAGAAGTTTGAGTGAAAATGATCATAATGTTGATATAAGTTCTAATAAAACTCCTGAGTTGGTGGGAAGAAGTTGAAGTTTCGAATAAAATAATGGAAGTCTTAATCTATCTAAAGATTGTGGTAAGCCACTCACTTATATAAGAAGCAATTGCATATATATGTGTCCATAATATGTAAATGTATTTTCATAGGGTTTGAATAAGTATGTTACCGTTACTATTGAGGGATCACTGTATCAAGTTAAAGATTGACTCAAACTCAGCCAAATCTCATACTAATTATCTAGAAAGCACTAGTAATATGCAAGATATCTAACTAAGCAGTAACTTACCTTAAAGAGGTTAGGCTTTGTTGCTGGTGTTCGGTCAACTTTAGGTGATTTAAGGATATCTTACATAGATTCTTGTCCGGAAACCTGTGAACCCATCAAACAAAATATGATAGCACAAATATTATTGGTAATCAGATTTAGATATTGTTTTCAAACCTCTGGCCGAAACAACACAAACTAATGCAACAGGAACCACAAAGACAAACACAAGCCCATGAATAAGAAGCTTCTCTAAGGATTTTTCAGATAATTCATTATCAGTATTAACATGTTTGCTTCATCCAAAAAAAACAGGAACAGATAGAGTTTGTATTTGTTCAAAAAGAAGGCAAGGGCATAAACTTCGGTGATAAAGTAATCTGGAAATCCAACAAAGAAACCAACTTAACCTCAAGAGATGCGAGTAGAAGCTTGTTCAGCCCTCAACAGACATTGCCCGATCTACCGTTGGTGAAACAAGAAGCATGTTATTATTGACATTAAGGAACCGAGCCGTGAAACATACTCGAAAACAAGAAGTTTCTTATGTTAGGAAAACTTAGCTATCAATACACCCGGCAAGAATAAGTAAACACAAACAGCTAGAGATTACAATTAGACTTGAGATGAATATGATGTTTACTAAACTCTGCTTGAAATTGTGTTTCTTCATGGACCGGAACATTGCTAAAACTTGAGAATGTCTCAAAGTAGAAGAAAGAAGAGAGAGAGAGAGAGAGAGAGAGAGAGAGAGAAATGAAGCAACTCCATTACTAAAAAGAAAAAAAAAACATTACAATTAGTGAATGAATGATGGGATTACCAATTTACCAGTAACCCACTTTACAACAAACAAGAAAGGGGGATTAGAAACCATAACATATCCCGGTATCTTCACAGGAACAGAAGAAAACATTGCTAAAACTTGAGAATGTCTCTCAAAGCTGAAACATTGCTACATATTTTCTTGGGATAAGAAAGTAAAGACCTTTATCACGTATCCTGAGCTCCTCCAGGGCCATTGTACAAATCAATTGTTACTTGTTCATTCAACCACAATCCTGGAAAAAGTCTGCCAGAAACAAAAAACAACAAAGATAGAATTAGTAATCATCAAAGAATCAACTTTAGAAAATGAAAGTAACAAAGAAGAAGAGTAGTTACATTCAATTTCTTCTGAAAGCCTAGGTCTCTTCTTAGGTTCTCTCCTGGAAGGTTTTTCCCAAAAGCAATGGAGAAATCTTTTCAATCTCTTCTCTTCTCGAATTCGTCATCAGATTGAGAATTTCAGTTTTCTCTCACATCATTATTCTCCGAAGAGATGATGGTGCTTCTCTCACCCCAATTTCCATTATTCCTCCC